>KN476657.1:17030-43354 GCA_000787095.1 Periophthalmodon schlosseri
TAAGACCAACTTTTTACACTACACTAAGTTTACTGCCCTTGAGCTATCAGAAAGTGCATGTAATAAAGTGAATCCTCAGAGTTGGAGTTTCCGGACGATTTATAAAGAGTTGTGGTTCACTTTCTATCTGCCCAGTCAGACTCTGTGACCTTTGACCTCAGCCCATAGGATGAAGGATGCACCTGCTGCTGAGCGGATCCTGCCTGACCTTGGCCCACAGACGAGAGGAGGCCTAAGTATAGATGCCCAGTGTGAGTGGTCAGGAGGTGAGTGTCTCTCCACCAGACCACCGTGACATTGCAGGAGACTCGTGAACAGATTAAAGGCTGTTTGAATTTTAAAGTTTTCTACCAAAAGCTAATTAATGCACTTCTTCTAGAGACTTCAGAATTTTGATGAGACTGGATGTAATGATGTAATGTAACAAATCTATTATCAAGCACTTACTTTCTCTGCCTAATTTTTATTCTATAGTTCTTAATAGCAAAAATGACCTGGTAATTTCCACCAACGATTGTCTAAAATTGACATTTACAATGGAGAAAAGACCAAACAGGGAGACTTCATGATGTACAGAAACAAACGAGTTAGTTGATAAAAAGATGAATAGTGACACAGAGATTTCATCATTTCAATGATTGTAAAACTGACCCATTCATTATCTATGCTGTCAAACATGTGGGACTTCTGAAGCTTAGAAAATGAACTTGCCTGAAACAGGTAAACTGCTACATGGAGTCGTTCTCATAGTCTGCTTTTGTCATTTTGGAGCAACTTGCTTTAAAGTTCTCTTAAAAGCCAATGACTCAAACGTAAATGTAAAAAAACGTAATATGAATAACCGTTTCGCTTATGAATATTTAAAACTGAAAACCTGTACCCTCCTTATTATTACATAGAGAGTGAGATAGGAGAATGAAATATGATGTGCCGTCTTTTGAGACAAGGTGATGAACAGAGGTGTCAGGGAAAGTTGAGCTTATTGGAAAAGATGTCAGTACTTTGATTGTAATTAAAAACCGGAGCCGGAGTGTCCTAGTTTTTCCTAAGTTTGGCAACACAATAAACAGTGTCCAAGCGGCTGAGCTGAAGGACGTGATTAATGATACAAGCTGGATGCAGACAGCTTTTGTTTTTTGACCCCATCCTTGATCTTCATATTAAAGGTACTATGCAGTATTTTTAACCCAGTTACAGTTTTTTTTTTTCTTTTGTAAGATTTACTTTTTAATTTTCTGTTCATGAATTTTGGAAGTAACATCCTTATCAGTATTTGTGAGGAGTGACCTTACATGAAACTTTTGGAGATCTTGTCGACAAGCTGAGATTAAAATGGTAACACTTAGTTACAGTTAAAATACACATTTAAGAAGTACGTTCACTTTATGTGGGAAGATTTTTTTGGTATAAATTTTTCAAGATTTTGTGTTTTTTATTCAGTGGCAGTTTATTTATTTATTTATTCTTTCAGGATTAAAACAAAATATTATAAGTAGATAAACAATAACTTCCAGACCATGTCTAAAAGCGCACTGTATAGCTTTTATGACTGAGGCTCCTCCCACCTGCCAGTCTCCATGGAGATGTTATTGCTTTGTCAAGAATGTTACAGGTCAGATCTATGGCGAAGAGATGCTGCTCACAGTAAGAATGCATGTTTTTCTAGGTACATTTCAGCAATCTTTTTCCAAGGCCAAGTCAGATTCAGTGATTCAGAGCTTTGGATGCGAGTATGAGGCAAAACTTTTCAGAGTCAAAGTCAAGGTTGGGTCCAGTCCATGGTCTCCCATAAAATCCACTCAAAATTTGATCTTTTGAAACAGCACTGCTTTGTGTTTGGTGAAATTATTTTCAAGGGCACTGCAAGGACTTCCGCTAGAAATTGTTTTTTATGGGCCCAGGAGAAATATTTTGCGCCAATGAAAGAAAGATTGCTTTTTAGACTATTTGCCCATAATTATCAGAGATCCAACTCATTCATGGTGTTATTTTCCTTAAATACCATCATTTCCCGGGCAAAGTTTGTTGTTTATTAATAGCTTCATGAAGGACACACAACACATTAAGGAATTGGAAGAAACATGCCTGTTTGAGATATGTGTTTCCCATAGACATGCGATGATGATGTACTTCTAACCACAACTCTGCTTTTGTGTTACATTTTGGGGTGTAAAACGGAATATGAAGATGATGATTGATTTGAATGTGACCAACAGAATCAATAGAGCAGATCATGTTGATAAGGGGCCTAATCGATGATGGTAAGAGATTCTCCAGACAATGACGAAGGATTGATCCAATACAATCCCATTCATCTTTTATGCATTATTTTATAGACGTGAGTTCCACGGAATACACACAAAATCAGGCTTTCTCAGTACTGTGCATGGCTAAATGTGTGGCTGTGCAATCCATGAACAGAGACGGTGCAGCTAATCCCTCATGTGTCCAGGCGTGAATAGGATGACAGATGTGTGAGAAAAAATGGGACGGTGCAGCTAATCCCTCATGTAGGATGACAGATGTGTGAGAAAAAATGAATACATGCAAATGTCAGTTATTTTTGTTACACAGATCGGAACATTTTTGATAAATACATGTGAGGAGAAAAAACAATTCAGATTTAAAACTAGGTTAAAACATAGTTGAAATCTTATGAACAAATAAAGTGTGATTTCCATGCGGCCCCTCTAATCATGTGGGGTGCTGCAACATATATAGGAATGCATTTGGATTAAATTGTCAAGATAAAAAAAAAAAAAAGGATTATATTGAAAACTGCCTACATACTCGACCCTGCTGTGCAAAGGAACAATACTATATACTGTGTGATTTGATATAAATACATTTCTTTGTTCTGTATTACACTGATCATTTGAACTACATTCGTTGTATCATATTAAATTCTATGTTATTATAGAAGGAATAAACTGAGATTCTGACCACAATAAAAAAAAATAATAAAAAAAAATGACAGCATCCTGTTATCTTGATGACAAAGACAGATGATCAGCCGTATCACTTTCATACAAACCAAAAAATATCTCGATGCAAACTTGCCCTTTCCTGCTTTGAATCCATCCCCAGTCTCTATAAATAACTTTTCGCGGTCTCATACTGTGGGACTGTGGGCAAAACCGAGCTAACAGCGCCCTCTAACTGCAACCATGGGTACACGTGTTTCGAGTCAGCCACAAGGAAGAATGCGCCATCACTTTTTTGCTTTTGTACTGTCACAAGTCCAAACCATTTAAGCCTCGTCTTTAAGCAAATGAGACAGTGCCTCTCTGTACGTGGATCATCTGAGGTGAAAGTCGTTTGGAGCCTCACGTTCTCGGTGCCCTCTGCGAGTGCGGTGTCAGCACAAGTTAAATGGGAAGTCAGGTCGGATCAAAGAGCCACGGCAGATCTTCACTGTCTCACATTATCTAAAGCCCCAGCCAGCCCTGCCACAGAATAAAACTATTATCTGCATGAACTCATTATTTCCTCCAGAGTGGGGCAGACCTGTCACACTGCACCAAAGAGCTGTACATAGAAAGATGGAACTATGTAAACACAATAATTTTAGGATCGAAAATAAAGTTCCACACAAGTTCCTCCTACAGTGTTATCTGTTGTAAGAGTAATTATGTCATGAGCTGTGAGCGCACGAGACACCATGTAAAATAGACTACCACACATTACCGAAAGTTTTTCATTATATAATGTTGACCATATAACCGAATAATGTAAACTGAGCAGACTGTTTGATGTTTCTGCTGTTGTAGTTATTCCCAAAAGAACTTAATTGGGCGACAAAAACTGGCTATACTTTGGTAGATATGCAGGAAAGAACACAGGGAAAACATGAAAAATCCTGGCACCTCCTCGTGGTGCGACTGCAATGCCATCCACTTTGCCACTGTTCAGTCCAAATGACTCTAATTAGGGGTGGGATACAGCTAATTACAAGTACTCCTGTTACTGTAAATGAGTGTTTTTCAGTTAATTGTACTAAACCTTGTTGTATTCTCACATAAAGCCAGTAGATGCTACCTATGTTACTGCTGTCTGACGCCGTGCCAGCTTTGCCTCATATAACAAGTACCCAACAGTAACTCCCCTGCCTCATTCACAAAAAAACCTACAAAAATCCTGCTTTTCACAAATCAATACAAAAAACATAGTATAAACCAGTAAAATTGGATGTTTAACAAAATGCCATGCAGCGTCCTCCTCTCCAGGGCCACGGTCCTCCTCTGAGACCAGATTATGTGTCTTCTGCGATGGTGCTCCTGACAGTGATCCGCAGTGATCCGCAGTGAGAGGCAGCCACGACTCAACCAACAGCTCTGCACTGTTCCACCTGCCGCCAGAGCAGACAGATGTGTTGATATGCCATTTATAGCCCCGGGCCTTTTCTGACTTCTAAAGGCTTGTGCTGTCAAAATGGAGCGCCACGGAGAGAACGACACGAAAGTTAAATGAAGGTTAAATGGGAGCACTTCAAAGTGGGAGATCTCCACTCTCAGAAAAATAACGCAGGAAAGGTTAATGTGTGTCTTGTCGAGGCAGAGCGCAGCAGCTTGTAGCTTTTGGGCATGACGACTCTAGGTCCAGTTTAGGTCAGTGCGCCTCAGGCCGGAACTCATTGGTTTGGTGTACAGACAGAGCAGAGCAGTGTGGTAATGGAGTCTGAACTGACAAGTAAAGGCTTACATTTCATAGCTTTAGGACACAAGTCTATGGATGTAAAACACTAGAACTCAAGTGAAGAAAGGTGAGGGATTCAATTGTACAATGATAGCTTTAGCCTTGTTAAAAATGACTTATCAATTGTTACGTGCAGATAATGTTGTACTTGAGGTTTGTTACCATTAAATATATCTTATTCTATTTAAAGAGGGGGTGTTACACTTATGTGGAGTATTAATTGCTAATACATAACATATTTAAATTACCATGTTACCTTCTGTCATTTTGAAAATGCTATATTCACCAAAAATGACATATTGAAATGTGTAATTAGTTTCAGTTTTGACGCTCTGAGTCCCCCCTCCCTTTGCTCTCTGCACTAAGTCACTCCCCCTTTAGAGCGCTATCGCAACACAATCAATGCGCATCCCATTAATGAAACTACTGCACATCACATCAGGTTTGTGAAGTTGCAGTATATTGTTTTGTGTCCTTGTATATTTACTGCTCTAACCTCTGAGCCACTCAGTGGTGCACATTGGCAGCCTCACTTTCATCAGTCTGTCCCAGGGCAGCTGTGGTTACAATGGTAGCTTACCACCACTGAGTGTGGAGTAAATGAATAATGACTACAGTGTAGCACTCTGAGGGCCTTCAACAAGCTTGCAAAGCCTTACAATAATGCCTTACACTTACAAGTGTAAGGCATTATTATTTTTATCTCCTTGGAGACTAGCAGACCCCATCAGAAAAGTTACATAGTGCATCTTTACAGAGGGAGTATTACGCAAAATCGACTTTTTGGAGCTTTATAGCCTTATTGCATAGTTCTCTCAACAAAAACTCTCCCAGGCACAATTCCTACCCTCCTTACAGTTAGCAATACAAGCCCACACCTTTTGTACAAGGCTCAGCCCACAAGCCTATGTCACCCATTTTTTATAAATAATGTTGCTTTGCTTTTAATTTTCAACACTACGTGCACTACAACACTACTAGCATTACATCTATCTCCATGCAGACGCCACCATGCCAAGTTAGAGGTCAGATTTGTGAAGCGGTAACCCCGCTCTCAGTAAGAAGGCATGTTTTTCAAGCCCTGTAGCTTACATTTTTCACAACAAATGTTTTTGAGGAACTTGCGCACAGTAGCTAATTGTAAAACAACTGAGTGAATGTGGTCGACTTGAAACAGGCCGGATTCACAGAGAATAGACTTTGACACTGTTGTGAAGGTCAGAGCCCAGAGCAGGTCCCTCCCTCCGAGGTTCACTCTGCTCTTCAAACGCCGATCACAGGGAGGCGCACCGCTTTATTGTTCTCTTTTCTCCTGTTGACCCTCACCGCCCCATTAAAATCTAGCCTCAAACTGTGCCCGAGGGTCTCCAGCCATCATCGGCACGCTCAGACACACTCCACTCAAAAGCCTGCATGCTAATGGCACCAGGGGGCGGGGTCTGCGGATGGGAATCTTTAAAATGTAGTTCACACTGGTTGGTTGCCGGGTAGAATTAATGACATGGTGAATAGTATGGAATCAAGTTATAAGAATGTACATCAAAGGCATATTTTATGAACAATTTACCTTTTGGCAACAGGATTTTTTTGAAAAGGTGGACCATACATATCGTCCTCTTAAAGATCTGATCTCACAATATGAACAGGGAGAGTTGTTTTTGTTCATATAGGCCTACATGAACCTAAAAGCACACCAAAATCTTGATGTGCACACAAGGGAACACAAATATATATGTATGACTCAATTTCTGCAAAATCAAAATCAGATAGAACCCTATAATTCAATGGGGACAGTATGTTGGTCTGGTGGATACAAGCAGTGACATCTAGATTAGGTTATTACTTTATTTTGTTGCGGTCACCCTGTGAGGTAAACATAGGGGACAATGCCACATAAGCGTAAACCAAACCCATTGAAAGTTGTCAGTTCAACTCCCTCTTAGGCAAGACTCTTCACCTGCTATTGCTGTATATGGTGAGTCTATATTTCTTAAGTTACAAAATGAGCCTTGCAGCCAACATGACCTTAACCTCTCTTAGTCTTCCATATTGTGTAGCATCTTGTTTGTTCTAATTCTGTACTCTTATGTGAATTGTTAACGTTAATGTTAAAGTTTTGTGTTTATCTTTTCTTTGTGCTTTCTATTTGTGGTCTAATCAGTGGAAATCTGTACATTTGTCTTCAGTTTGCTGTTGTTATATACACAGCTTCAGCCGAAACAAACTAGAAACAGATGAAAGTGTCCACCCATATGGAGCCGATACAAGGAAAAACACTATGCATTTGTGTTGACAAGCATCACAGAGTAGGGGTCCATATGGTATCAAGAATAATTATGAGAAAACACAATAGCTTCTGCTAATGACTGAAAAATATTACAATTATAGCTTTTAATCATTGGCATAAAGGACCTGTTTAGATGACGGTATACAGGGTCAAAGTATGATAAACATAGAAGCATTATAATATTCCTCTGTTTTCCTCCACTAGTCTTGCTTAAAATAATCAAGTAAGACCAACCAAAATAAGATTGTCCCAGCAGAAATAATAAATAGGCTACACATATGCACACACCACAAGAGCGAGCAGTGTTATATTTTTCTCATTAATACCGTGCAGTTTGAACCCAAAATTGTGTGATCAGGTACTGCAATGTATTCCTTTGATTTTAGAAAAGTAACTGTGTTCTGAATACCACCAAATGAAAGTATTTTTGGTACATGTATTCAGTTACTTCCCAACACTGCAAATACCACCACATAATATACAAAAAGGCAATGAGAAGTAAGTATGATGGTATCTATGGAGCACTGTCTAATACCACTTCTTTTTATTTTATTTTTTATCTTTTTTGATTGCCTTAAGGTGCAGGAACAGGAAGGAATCCTTGAATGTCAGAGCCATATATAGCCATGTATATCCTCAAAAATAAAAGTGCAAATGTCTGCCTCGGCCCTCTCTCTCCTCTGCTCCTTCCTGTCTTTGCTCGCCACACACTCTATCGCTCAAGAATGCATGTTTTTCAAGGTATTTTTGATAAGAAAAAACATATGTGGATGCAGAACAATAACATCTCCATGGGTGCTTGTTTTTTTTTTTTTTGTTTTTTTTTTATTATTTACTCATTTCTGATTTCTGGCTATTATTATATTATTATTGTCTCACCTTGACCTTTGCCCCCAAAAAATTTGCATGAAGTTATTAATAAACATGAGATGTTTCCAATATATCATTTATTAAGCTACAGTGAAAGGTGATAACGTGTATTATAGAGCCACAAATACAGTGATACCAATGAGGTATAGTCCTTTGCTCTGTTAGTTGCAGAGGTAGTGATAAACACAATCAAGACACAAAAGTCAATTCATTTCTTCCTCAGTTTAGAAGCACAAAAAAAATAAAAATAAAAAATAAAAAAATCAATCCCTAAACACATTTTTGCCATTACGGGCAGTGTTGAACATAGAATTACATGCAACAATTCATTAACATATATCTACATATTGTTAGGACTATAGAGCACAGTAAGGCACGGTTAGCTTGTTAGTGACAGTCCTTGAACCTCCTATTAGTTACATTTACACAACATGTGAAGTAATGTAAATTAGTTCAGGATGAGACATTTCATTTAGCAAATTGGAGTATGATCATGTTTAACTGCAGGCAGAATCCCAGCATAAAAACAGATCACAACCAATCAGTTCTTTCCAATACTACAAAAAAGATTATATTGACTTAACTTCAGTCTATAGTCAATTTAATAAGAAAACAAGACTTTTTGCTAAGTGTTCCCAAAGACAAATTCTATCATCAAGAAAGATTCAAGTTTCATTACATTGAACCCGTAGCAAAAAAAATATACATGCACTATAAGCCTATTTAATACATTCTGCGTATCATCACCTATGTCTATATACAAAATAACCCTCATCCAGCGTTAAATTTGTTTAATAGTTTGAATTTGCAAAAAATAATACAATATGCCATATGTACAACTTGACCAATACACAAAAAATAATTTCTAGTTCATTGTCCTCATACCAGGATATAATGCAAAAACCTGACAAGGTTATAGGTGCATTGCAACTCATTCAGAAAAATGTCAATAATACATTAGTATTATCTATACAATTCTATCTATATCATTCTTGTTATTTTATTTGTTCTTGGGATAAACAAATGCAAAATTATCAGTTATTTAGGTTACAGTCTGTCTAAATAGAAAATGAAAAATAATGATTTACCTGACGAGGAGATGCATTACAAAATTCTAATTCTAAATAGATATATTAGTGTTGGTAGTCTTTTCTGAAGCCAGTAGAGGGCAGTGTTATTGTGGTACAGAGTGATTGTACAGCAGAGTATGACCCTCATTTACAGTGAATTAGTGAAAGTACTTCACATTCGTGTCAGTGCAGGACTTTTGCAGCACACTGTAAAATAGTCAAAATATATGAAAGGCTGGTAACCACTTGGTGCAAAATATTATAATTCTAGAGCATTTTAAAGCACACATTCTACTATTTTGGCTTGTCTAAACAGTGGGACAATATGAAGCATCTGCCACACAGAAGAACATTTGCTGATTACAATACATGTTCACATATTGAAATGAGAAAAGAATACAACAGCATTGTTCATGATTGCTTTGGAAATGACATTAGGTATTAAAATGAGATTGGCTTTGTGAATACATCTGTCACATGGTGTTTTTGGTCAGTGTGTTGGCTTTTAACCAAAGGTTTGGGTTTTGAGACAGAAATGTGTGATTGCCCTTTTACCACTGTGATGGAAATAAATCTGACATTTACATAATATTCATTCAGGGCATCACAGGTGACTGGAACCCATCCATTGTATACGCCTTAGCACTAGCAGGTAGACAATATGGTTCATTTGGGCACAAAGACTTTTGTGCAATATACAGGATGCAGAGGTAAGAAGGTATGAGAACTACTCTAGGTATACAAGCTTTAGGGTAACAGATAAAGTGATATGTTTACCAACTGCACTACTTAAAAAACAGTTTCTTTTTGCAGTGTCAGACAGAGGAAGCCAAAATGCAAATTACAATGAATTTTAATTTTAAAGCAACAAAGTGATTTGCAGTTCACACACAGAGTTGTATATAACCATCACTACCACCCACTGCAGGGGTCTCTGAAGACAGAGCTTTACATTTAAGGCAATGAGTCACAGAAAAGACTGGTGCACTAGTGATTCCCTGCACATATGCATCAACAATAAGGGAATATATTGCTTGTGGGCTCTGTTGGCAGAACAAAAAACACTTACATAGATGCTTTTGGTCATTTATACCTTATTAAGGCCCATAGAGGAAATTACATTCAACTATAATTCGATTCATTGCGTTGCAGCAGTTTTATAAGATGAATGGATTGAAGTGTATGGCCATAATTTCTGGAAAGTGCAGGATACATGAGTGCAAAATGAAACATCACAGAAAGCATTCATGATTGATATTATTACATTTTCCATGTTACTCTGCATTATAGGGCTCCTGAGGGTGGCGTAATATTCAAGCACCAGGATTTTGGAAACATATGTTCCTCATTTGTAGAGGTGGGAATTTTAACCAACCCAACTGCCATATTAAACACAGAGCAATTACGGTGTTTTCAGTCTTGCCTGACACCTTACATCAGATGGTTCACCCATTTTCAGTGCGGAGGGACGGCTAACGCTGCAAATATAACATGATCACCAAGTCATTAGAAGTCTGTTTCTCCAGCAGGACTGTGCAACGAGGGAAATTTGTAGTTTGAGCAGCTGCCAGCACTGAATTACTTTGCAGTTTCTCGTTTGTTCTTTAGTCTAATTACATAAACTTGAGCTCTATTAGGCATACCACGGAGCTTCTCATTTCACCACAACTTTGTTAGAACTGGGCAGACGTGTTTACGAGGATGCCATCTGATTGGATATTCTTTCATAAACCACTTATGAATTCACAGTGCATTTTCTTTTCTATAATCACAGCAATGTGAATAGAGGATGATTCAACAAACCATTTACTGTTACTTAAAGCATAAGCTGGAAAGCAGTGTTTCCAACCCATTTTGTCTAGCAAAAGGTTAGATTGCAAACATGAATACATGTATGCATTATATTATCTATTACTAAGCACCTAGGGGTACTTGTATATTGAAGACTTTGCAAAGAGCAAATTGCATTGTCAACTGCCTGGCCCATTTGTCCAAATGCACTGTTATATTTAATAAAAGAATGGTTGTCTAGGAAAGGACTATACTATTTTGTTTCTGATCAATGTAGCTCAAACACAGTGGGAATCTTAACTACTGCACAAGGTAGAAGTGCAGTTGCATGCAATTTCTACCTGTGAAGTTTGTGTGATGTAATGATGGACAGGATATTTTTTATAGGTGTTGAGTTGTGCCCTTTGTACTTAAGCACCTATCACCACCATATCCTGATTGTAAATGCAGCTTAGTGTTTAGTTTATGGCAAAAATGATGATGTGAAGATGTTGTGTTAAGAACAAAATGTAGTTAGTAGTGCTAACTTTCTTCACAACTCTGAAAACACTTCTCACCTTGATCAGTGTTTCCAGTACATTTCACACAAAGAAACATGCTTAAGCTGTCCATTAACACCGCTGTTTGGCAGTTTAACCCAAGTTTAGAGGGAGCATAATGGTGCCAGGTGGGATCCCACACATAACTTGATTCAGAACTTATTTTGATCCCATAGCTTCCAACATGACAGTGGGGATATTGGCTTTAAATGTTTGTTTCCCGCTGCATAGGCTCCTCCTCCTTTTGCTCGTCTGGCTCCTGCGATGGCTGCTGTGCTTCACCATCAGCTTCTTTTTTATCCAGAGCTCTGTCCGGGTCCTCGGTCTCAGTCCGTTTGTACATCTCAGCCTGCTTACGCTCACGGTCCAACAGTCTGTAGTTTATGAAGTTTCCAATGAAAAGCCAAATACTTGCTACAATGACAACACTTCCACAGCAGAAATACATGTATTTGTAGTTTTTTGTGATGTCAACCAGTTTACCTGTTGAGCACAAATAACAGAACATATTTCAATGTCATAATTTCAGATATGTGCATCATTGCAAAATGAAAAGCTTGCTGAACAGTACCTGCCAGAGGTGGCCCAATCAGGACGGGGCAGCACTCTACTATGGTGGTGAGTCCCACTGCACTGGAGAATCTTGGAGCTCCAACCAGGTCCATGAGGGTCTCGAACAACACTGAGCTGACCATTCCAAAGGCAAAGCCAAAGAATATAGAATAAATCACTAAACCTGTGTAGTCCTCTGCAAGTGGACACAGGATGTGGCAAACTCCATTATACAGTACAGCAAAGCTGAAGAAGTATTGGATTTTGGGTCGGATCCATCTCGAGTTGGCAACCAGTCCCATGGATGGTCTAGCAAACATGTCCACAAAAGCCAGGATTGAGAGCAGGAAGGCAGCACTGTACTCATCCACGCCCATGTCTTTAGCATATGCTGCAAGGAAGACAATAGGAGCAAAAAAGCCCAAGAACATGATGCAGTTGCCGGATAGATAAATGAGAAAGCCCCGATGTTTGAACAGGGATAAATCTAGGTATTTGTTGATAGTTTGCCAGGCTGTGCGCTTCTCTGTGGTGGTGATGGCAACTACCTCCTCTTTTTTGGCTTTACCCGGTGGGGGTCCCAGAGGTCTCATAAGAGAGCCAGCCACACAGCAGTTCAGCAGCAGCCCGCCTAAGATCAAGAAACTGCCTCTCCAGCCAAATCTGTTAAAGAGGAACTGGTTGAGTGGAGCCAGTGTACTGAGGAAAACAGGACTGCCAGCCATGGCCAGGCCATTAGCAATGGGCCGCTTCTTATAGAAGTATTTCCCAATCATCGTGAGTGCTGGCTGCAGATTGAATGCCAAACCAAGTCCTGCAACACATCAGAGGTACATTAGACACTTCTATAACACACATATATGTGCCTTTTGTGAACATGAGTTTGATATTTAATCCTATGTTATTTTGCATGGGGTGGGACGAGACACAATTTTCACAGAACTATATAAGACACAAGATTGGCTCCATGAGAAGGAGAGGAGGAGAAGATGAGATTTTGACCTAATGTATAATAAATACAATTTTTTGGCCTCACAATTTGTTTTATTTTTATTATTTAATATACTTGTGCTGTCGTAGTGTGGATTTTTCAGAACTACAGTTTCTCGAGAGGTAAAACTCGCCAGGACTTAACACTTTTTTGTCCAAAACAAATATAAACACATAAAAAAAGGCACAAGATCATTTTCCTCATGTGTGCACAGTCTTATCTCACATATATCAGGCCTTTTGGGAACATGAACGTTGTGTGCATAAAAAGAAAACTCAAATTGCTGTCAGTGCTTGTGTGATACAGACATCATTTTTGATGAATTACAATTTTATGTATCTTGGTTACATGCATTTTTATTTGTGAGGCACACCCCATAGGAATAGCTTTGTTTTAAATGTTACATAAGAACATGAGTCTCCAATAAGTCCCTTATTGGATTATGTGGACTTACCACCGATAACACCAATGCACAAGTAGAGCTGAATGACACTGGTGCAGAAGGAGGCTGAAATCATTCCAACAGCACACAGACAGCCTCCCATCATGACTATAGGCCGACAGCCGTATGTGTTGACCAGGATACTGCTGATTGGACCTGGAAAAAACAGACACATCAAATCAGTGTATGTTCTATGTTTACAACAGGCTACCGTGTGGGCCATAATGATTTAATGGGGTTAGAGCTACAGCCATGGGAGTCTAGTTTCTATTAATAGTTCCATCTGCAGTGTCTCAATAATTAAACACAACACAGCCAT
Organism: Periophthalmodon schlosseri; assembly: GCA_000787095.1. NCBI lineage: Eukaryota > Metazoa > Chordata > Actinopteri > Gobiiformes > Gobiidae > Periophthalmodon > Periophthalmodon schlosseri. The sequence continues at coordinate 30,587 of KN476657.1, forward strand.
AGTCCTGTGCCACTTCTGTTTAAGAGGCGGGTTAGTGACAGTGTATACAAAATTACATCAAAAAGTGAATGCCAAGTTTCTTGTCAACAACCATTAATTTATGTATAAAATATGACCTTAACTCTTTTGCAGCAAGGGAAAGTTTGCATTTGTATTGTGTTTTTGCAGATGCACTGTCTATTTTAATTAGGAAATGTATTTATTCCTCACAAAGCTCATTTTAATGACAACAGTGTCTTTGGTGGAAATTGCTGTTGCGTCCTTAGGCAACACACATTGCCTAGAATGAATGTGGTGTGTCCGTGAGTGTTGATAGTGGTTGGGGAGGGTTTTGAAAGATGCTATATAAATCCAGTGCATTTATTACAAAAAGTAGAATTCAGCCAAATAAAAAGTGTTGGAATAAGGTCACTTTAATATTATTTATAGTTTTTGTTTACAAGTTATCCTGAGGTCCATGGCAAATATTTTGAAGTTTGTGACAATAAAGTGCAGTAATAAAAAGTATGATAAAAAATTTAATGAGAAGTTTTGCGGCTTAATTTTCGGGGCATTAATATCTTGACGACCTTCAGGAAACTTACAATACTGGCAATACCATGCCAGTATTACGATCCAGAGTCTCAGGGGCACAGTGTGATCAAGTGTCCATGATGAGCAGCCCCACAGCAGCCATATTAGCTCCACTGAACAGGGCTTATCATCTCCAGGCCAGATACAGCACGGACTTCATTACACTCAGTACAAAACCCTAACTAAATATATCTACCTCTGTCCTAAATGGGAATGACGCATTAAGTTATGGGTTTTCAGCTATAATATATAACTAATGTGAGCTGCAGTTGTGAAGTTGGTCCAGTGACGTGCTGTGAAATTACTATAAATGTTTAAAAATATATATACAGAATTACATCTTGACAAAGTGGGATCTCACTATAAAACTTGGATATTTGTGGATTAAATACAGCTGTATATTGGTTATGGCCTGCAGCAACTGAAGTAATCATTGCAGTGCTTTTTTATACAAGTAAAATTATATGGCTTGTTTATAATTTTGGCCTACATTTCCAGCAATCTTTTTCATCATCTTAATGGCCATCACTGAAATTCTGATAATCAGTGGTGAGCTACAATGAATTACAATGTGGAGGGCTCAGTATGCTGAAGTATGAAGTAAGTAATAAATTGCACATTACAAAAAATATATATATTGTGTGTACTTATAAATAATACATTTACTTATATTTCTCTGGACCTGCTCTGCTGTAGTTTGGCATCAGTGGTTTCTGTAAGGACATTATGATGAAGCCTGAGTCGACCACAGGGAGTAAGAACCATGTAAAACAGTGGTTAGTTTGAGTGGCAGAACACAATGCAGCTATTTAATGAATAGCTGATGATGCGTGCGATCGATCAATATGAATGAATGAGTAACAGGAGCCTCATAACCACATGTAGTAACCCTGTACTGCTGTCATTGCATCATGACAATAAACCAGACACTAAAGTCATAAATGGTTCTTAGAAAAAAGGTCTGCCGCTTGTAGTACTGTATGGCTTTGTGAAATTCAGAATATTTTGTGCTTAGAAATGTATTTACATTATTTTATATATTACCATTCAAAGACAATTGCATTTTGAGGTGCAATAAAAAAAAAATAAAAAATTAAAAGCCATTGTGCTTGTATGGAAGTGTATGTACTGTCAGTCCACTATTACTACTACCAGTATGCTTTAACAATGCAGTTTTATTTTTTCAATTAGGTGAATATTGAAAGGCATCTAAATAAAAAAAATGCAATGGAGATAAGTATTTTTCCTGTTTTTTGTCTTTTCAAGGTCAAGTCTCAAACCATTAGTGGCCTTTAGTGCTAATATTGGTTTTGTTTTGTACATATGTGTAGTATCTTTTTAAATAATGTAGATGGGAAAGAAAATAAATTCACACCAATAAAGTAGACAGACAGAATGAGCTGCACTCGTCCACTCATTAAATGTCTCGAAAGAAGATTTTATGACTGCTTTATCCAACAGTGTTTTACAGATGGTGAGAGATGTGCAGTGAATTAGAGCCCTGGCAGATGGTGGGGACCGAGCCGCTGGTCTGCAGCCAAAGCAGTGCAGCCACAATACAACCAGGCTGACCTCAATGGACCATATTCAGGGGGAAACACCAACATCTGGGCCACTGTGTCACTCTGTTATTTTAGAAAGTTGGCCTCATTGAGAGTGAAGACAGCTGTATTGTTTTATTTTAAAAAAATGAATTACACAAAACCCACAGGACCTAAAAGACACCAACAACAATCTGATTTGTAATCCCTCACGGTTTTAGTGATGGTTCAGTGGTCATCTGGACACAAACATGATTATAATATAATATCTAAGTTGGGAACAAGTGACTTCATGATTGAAAGCAGAATGAATTGTGTATGTGGAAAAACGTATTATAGTAATCAGATCAAGTGTCGAGGAAAAGAGAAAAAGCTTATTTTTATTTTTGGCCATTCATTTTGTAGAATATAAAATAATTTATTAATTTGGTACCCAAGTTCTTTTCTATCTGTCTTAAAGGATTTTTCACTGGCTAGGTTCTCCTGACTATCCTTGATGATGGGTGCTGCACTCCAGTCACATACTAGTAAATTGCAAGTTTAGACTAAACTAAGCTCATTTTCACACGTTAGTGCGTACTAGATTTGGTTCTGTTTACTTTACTTTTGGGTCAGCGTTGTTCACATACACTGCGCATCATTCACCCCAAACATGTACCATGAGCCACATGAGAGGCCATCAGCTGATTGCTGAACTTATTTCTATGACAACGCGTTTCAAGCGGAAAGAGCCCTGTGAATATGCGCGCACACGCTCACTTCCCTTTTATGCAGTGGTCTTTTCTTTCATTTGTGGCTAAACACACCAGACTGTACGCGCTGGTGGCAGTGGAGAAAAAGCTTTTAGAATGACATACAGACAGACCCAGGCTCACCTGCACAGACAGAGGCAGGAGGAGACTGTCGCTGATATTAAGTTGATCCAATTTGCCTTGTCAGACGAACGTGTCCAACAGCTGCTCTGCAGCGCCCATTCATAAAAATATATGTGATCCAAGCACTTTTTTGCCCAATTCCAAGCACTTTTACGGTCACTTTGGACTGTGTAGGTCGGCTGCGTTCACACTGCACTCGCCCTGCTCTAAAGTGCGAGTGAAGCCGCTCCGAGACCTCCTGTTTCAAGCGCTCTTGGATCGGCCGTTTACTGCGGTCCAGAGTAAGACTGTTAGCTTCACACCAGCCTAAGCGCACCGCTCTCGGAGCAGATGCTCCTTTACATCGACCTAACTAGTGGCAGTGTGATAACGACTTAAGTCTACATCACAACATGTACAATGAACAGTGGCAATGCAAATTGCAAATTTCTTGGGTCTGTTTAATCTACTGCATTCCCAAATTTATGCACAAAGTTTTTATGAAAAAGTTAAAATGTCTTTACCTGCAGCGTACATGACAGCCAGCATGATAGAGGAGATCCATGCAATCTGGCTGTAGGAGGCATCGAAGATGATCTGGATGTCCTTGAAGAAGACAGTGATGGCTTTGGGGAATGCATAGGAGAAGCCAATGGAGATGAAGGATCCCAGGACCACAGCCCAGCCCCAGCCGCCGTCAGGAGGGGGCACAACCGGTGGTCCTGTGGTGGGGGGCGGCATGGTGGACCTCCTCAGCCTTCAGTCAGACCTAGAATGTCAAATACAGATGTTGGAAAGGCTGCAGTGCACTGGTCTAGAGTCAACTGCAGCTTTTACACAGCTAAATGATCAATTTGAACAGTTCTCACGAGTCACCATGGACTCGTTTGGACCAGCAATTTTTACAATAACAATGATGGAAATCAGCCTTCAGTATCCGTTCTCACTCGTGAATGGTAAGCCACTGCACCCTCTCACATCATGTTCCTCAGGAGATTGTATTGTATAATGTAGTAAAGGCACCAAAGGCACACCACTCAATAGCATATAGAAACAATGTAACAGAGACAGGAATATCCTGCAATAAAAACAAGACATAAAGTTGGTAGTTATACGAAACACTTTCACAAAACCACAATGAGGAAAATGTTCACCTATAGTGTGCTGCCATAATCCCCTATTGATAATTTGATCACTTCATATTGCACTGTACTTATTTATTGATTAGCCTCATTTTGTCATTATGAGTTTGCCTTAGGGACTATATAGAATAACAACGTGCTTCTGGGTAAAGTGAAACAAATAGGCCCTATAATTGATGGTACATGGTCTGTACACAGAGGAGAGATTATAACTGAGGTAAGGCATTTGCCCTCCAAACATTCATCTGGAAATAAAGGACAGATATAGTCACAAGGGTTACACAAACTAATTGATTACACAACACTTAAATAATAAAATAAGGCACCACCTAATCAAAAATACATTTTCACTCACGTACCAATATTATTGGTTCAACTCATGTTTACGACACAAGCATTTTCTTGACTCACCTTGACCCCACCCTCCCCCCAGCCTTGAGGCGGTAATGGAAACTGCTTCACTTCATTCACTTTTGTGTACAAAGCAAACACACCCTGATGAGGAGTGAGATGGGTCTGCAGGTATTTTAATAGTGCAGCAAAGAAATTAGGACACACAACCGTAGACCAAACATTTAAATTATGGCCAAACAGAGACCAAACTGCACATCAAGAATTTCAGGGAGATTAATTATGCTTTAAAGTTCATATGAAGGGTCCCCCAGCTGTTTGCCTCCATGCAGATGCTACTGTTTTATTCCAGTATGGTATTAAACTAGGAGACAAGCATGTGGCGCTAACATGGTAAATTTCAGGTCAGATCTGTGGAGATACGAGTCCGTTAACAGCAAGAATACATGTTTTTTCCAAGATTTATAATGAATAATTGCAAAATGAAACTGAAACTGAAATGAATGCGGTTAATGCTATACTGTAAAGGTAAAGCCATAACATCTCTAAAATTGCAGCGTACTTAAAATCTCTGTTTTGTTTAGTTTTTTCGGAAATAAATGTACGCCGTGAATGTCTACAAAAGAGGACAGCCCTTGCATGTTTCATTACCAATTCAGTGATAATTGCAAGTCTATAGTACCATCTCTATCAAGCCTAATTATAACACTTACAGACTTTGATTAAGAATATAGTCTCATAACATATTTGAGACATACTGTACATCAACATGCATCTTCACTAAAAGCTCCAAACACTAGCAGGGATGAAGAGGGCAGCAGGTCACCAGGGCATGGAACCTAAAACACTAGAGTCTACTTTAATAAATGATGCACTGCTTTTCTTGGTCATCTCTGTTAAGATCAGGTTGCTCACAAACGGACACACGCACTAGCCACGTTACCAATTCAATAAATAACAAAGGCTTTTGTTTTGCTCTAACTTTAAGGCCTTTTCGTTTCTACAGTTGCCAGGACACTAAGGACATCACTAATATCACTGCAGCTGAATTCTTTATAATCCTTTTCTTTACCCCGCTTATTTCCACTTTAATAAGTTGCAGACCTTTTTCCAGATTTCCATTTATTCCCTCTAATCCACACTAATACGATTATAGACTGCCAGCGCTTGTAGATACCACTTCTGATTGATTGACAATGCACAAAGGAACACACTACTTATAATCAGCTTAAGTTGATGAGTTCAAGAGTAAAGCTAAGGGCAGTGCCGCCATAATAAGACTATAAAAATGCAACGGGAAAGGCAGATAAATATTAGACAATGAAAACACAATGTGACTGGACTTCCACATTCACTTATAACTTTGTCTCTGAAATCCTGCTTAGGGGCTATGTCCTTTAGATCAGTGGAGGAGCGTAATAAAGTAAAAGTAGATAAAAGAAGTACTGTACTTAAGTAAATATTTGTAGGTAGCTGTACTTTACTTGAGTACATTTTAAAGTAAGTACTTTTTACTTTTACTTTACTACATTTGAGAGAAAGTATCTGTACTTTAATACGTTTACTTTAGTAGTTTTTTTCATGTGATACTTTTACTTGAATATTTTTTGCTCCGGTATGTGTACTTTTACTTAAGTAACACAATTGAATACTTCTTCCACCACTGCTTCAGATAAAAGTCATGGGGGTTGATAGATTGACAACGATGTCCAGAATTCGATACTCAAAACACTGTTGGAAATCTAATTTGACTATCAAGGAGGTAAAAGAGAAAGTGCTGAGTAACTGCAGGTACAGTCAATAATACACCACAGATTGAGTTACAAAGTAGAGGCTGAACTAGAGACACAAATCTTTAGAGAGAGATTTCATATTTATTTACACAAAATATATTGACTTCAGTGTAGTTCAAGGAGACCCAACTCTGAGTGGTAACCTGACAGAGAGACTGTTGTGAGCAAGTGACCTGACGAATATTGCGAGACTGCATCTTGCTGGGTAATCTAAAGGGACCATATTTCTGCAGTGTTAACATCTTCCAGCTCTAAAAGGGACTGCACACTAGCAGTAAATTATGAATGAGGAAGAAGTATAATGCACATTTAAGATGCTGAGTCAAATAAGCTAATCCCTTTACTAATAAAAAGCGTATACCTTTTTCCAATGTGTAGGGGTAAACACAACAAAACAACCCAGTCAACAGGTAATTAGAACTTGAGTTATGCATGGTGAACAGGTGCAGCACTGTTCTAAGGAAATCTGACCTCTGATGACCTCACCGCCACACCACCTAACCTCACCTCCACCCCCAGCTCTGCACAATGTCAACGTTATGGCAACGTAAGATCAGCACTAAGGTTACCTCTAAGCAGCACCTTAACAAATGGTTCATTATTAACTCTTCAAGTGCTCACCTGACAAAAGTATTTATCCAGAATCTAATCTCACTGTAGCAATTTGCCCTTGTACAAGTCCCTTCAAAAGTATGTAGTGTGAAAATGCAGAGGCTAAATTATAATTTAAAAAGTGTTATATCGCTTCTTGTTTGAATGTGGATTCTAATTAATTCTGTATATTTTGATGAGTCACTAAACTTTTTTTTGTTTATTTCAAGTGTAAATATGGCTTATTTAGTGATAATATAAGTGGAATAATGCTTGCTCAATTGTTCGGAAAACACATAAAGAAAGAAGGAATACAAGATAGTCATTAGTTCTGTTATTGGTCTGTTATGGTGCATCATGAGGTCAACTCAAGCACTTTTTGTAGCTTCATTTGAGTTTAGTCTAGTTTATGTTTAAGACTGGGAATCATAGGTCACAAGATCTTGCACCAATTACATTCTCCACTACAATACGTTTAGCTGGTGAGAATAAGAAGTGTGAAGTGGACCAAGTAATTTGAGTAAGCTGCAGTTGAGAACAATGTCTGTACCTCTTAGGGCATCATCATTCAAGAAAAAAGGCCACTTTTCATGTTACCAATACACTGACATTGTGCGCAACTTTCTGTCTCCACTCCACACCTCCAAACACGTCATCAAGGTCAGCGACAAGAATATTTGACAGTGCCCCTTTGTTTGTCCATAAGCAGGTTCTATGACCGCATGAAGCACACACTCTTTGTGCAGGTACAGCCGCTAACTACATTAGACATCAGCCATCAGCCATACTGTCATGTAATGAAGTTAGCCATCAACTGAGCCCATGGACTGTCACAGCAAGGTCATTGGGACTTGATCAATCTTTTTGTTTTCAACAGCATTTTTCTTCCAGTTACCAGAAATGTTCTCGAAGTTTTAATATTTAGCCAGAGAGAGACTTCAATTTTTAATATAAGAACAGCAAAAAACAAAACATAATCTTACATACAAGACTGCAGACCTCCTCTCTGCTGTATTCATTTAAGCTAAGTTCATAATGTAGGGAGAGAAACCATCCCTTGTCAAATATTGTTGTAATGATATTGTTATATTGGTTGCATGGTGTAATGTTATTGTTGATTTAAGATGATAACAGCTAAGGTAAAATTAACATAAACAATACATTTACATTATACTGTTCCTGTAATATTGATTTATGTTGAAGAACAATTATATGACACCACAGGTGCTTTGTGTAGGTCAGTGGACGGTACAAGATACAAGGAAATAGGACTGTGTTAGTCTTTGTCCTACTCTTCAAATATTTACTTAAGTGTGACTGAAGCTTATTACTCTGGCAAGAGGAAACGGAAATGAACCAAGACATCATGCATGATCATACAATCTGATATCACCATAAAGAAATGTTAGTGGTTTGCCATGACCATTAACTCAAATATACAATGCAAGGGATTCTGGTATCAGTTATTCATTCTTGCTGTCAAGTCTTCAGCAATCCCAGTATCAATACTTATGCATAATTAATATTTAAAGTTATTTAAATAATTACAGTCTGAGTATTAGTTATTCAAGCTGTACTATGTTGAAGGCTTTAGGCATTCTTCTCTTACACGTTGGCAAAGATAGTTTGGTGTCCACAACAACATAGTCCTGGAACATGAGAAATACAAGTTGAAATCTGATCTGACCTGAAAACACACCTCACAGAAGGGCCAGTATAAGGCCTCTACAAACACAAGGGATCTACTCTCACTACAATAACAAATCATCTCCATCGGAGTGGTTAAACTCCACTTAAGGAAAACAAGTGCCTCTAGTCCCTTAAATGGACAATATGAGTATGGGGTCATTCAGTAGCATAAGCCTCGTGTAATGGGTTGCTTTTCACAGGACAAAAGCACTTCATTCTCACTGGAGTTTATATATGAAACCATTCACTCTACAGAGTAGAGTGTCCAGAGATGACCATGCTTTGGTCCGAAATGGGCATATCAACCCAAGAGCAAAAGCAAAAGACGTTGTGAAGATGCTGGCTGAAGCTGGTAGGAGTGTGTCATTATCTACAGTGAAACAAGTACTGTACCGACATGGGCTGAAAGGCCACTCTGCCAGGAAGAAGTCATTACTCCAAAAGAAATATAAAAAAAACAAGTACGTACCGACATGGGCTGAAAGGCCACTCTGCCAGGAAGAAGTCATTACTCCAAAAGAAATATAAAAAAGTCAGATTACACTTTGCAAATGCACAATATTTGAAGACATGTCCTGTGGTCTGAAGAAACAAAAATTTAACTGTTTGTCCATAATGTTACATTGCACTGTTACATTTGGAGGAAAAAGTGGGAAGCTTGCAAGCCTGAGAACACCATCCCAACTGCAAAATACAGGGGTGGCAGCATCATGTTGTGGGGTTGTTTTGCTGCAGGAGGGACTGGTGCACTTCACAAAATAGATGGCATCATGAGGAAAGAACATTATGTGGAAATACTGAAGCAACATCTCAGGACATCAGCCAGGAAGTTAAAGCTTGGGTACAAATGGGTCTTCCAAATGGACAATGACCTGAAGCATACTGCCAAACTGGTTACAAAGTGGCTTAAGGATAACAAAGTCAAATTTATGGGAGGACCTGAAAAGGCATGTGTGAACAAGGCGGCCTGCAAACTTGGCTCAGTTACACCAGTTCTGTCAGAAAGAATGGGCCAAAATTCCTGCCAACTATTGTGAGAAGCTTGTGGAAGGATATGCAAAACGTTTGACTTAAGTCATTCAGTTTAAAGGCAATGGTACCAAATACTAATGAAATGTATGTAAACTTCTGACTTTAAACAAAGTAATGAAAAATTGTCAAAAAAAATGTCTCATTATTCTGGCATTTAGCAAATAAAAGTAATTTTGTCAATCCTAATGAACCTAAAACAGGAAAAGTTTAGTTTGATTTCATGTCAGACATTGAGAAAATAAAGTGTATATGTCTTTTTATATAGTGTATGTAAACAAATACACACGTCACTACTTTACGAAGATGTGAGTCTGGTCACTGGTGAATCTCCGCATTTTCAAATGAGCGTGATTGACAGGTGGATTAGCCAATTGGGGACATGAATGGTCCGTCTGTATCAGAGCATTACATCGCAGATTTCTGCAGAATCAATGGGCGAAACACTAAACTCTGTTAATCTGAGGTGATATAAATTTGATTTTATTTGTAAATCATAGGTGACGAGTGAGTTCCTGTGTCATTGAAAAAAAAACAAATCTGACTGCACGATCATGTTTCACCGAGCTTGAGACAGAGAGTGCGGGGATCACACTGATAACAATCTGTGTAAAAAATATCATTAATCACTCTGGATTTGCCAGGCAACCAAAATGTTATATTTCTGCATTTTTGTGTTTTGCTGTCCGTTCACTATCTGTGTGTAATAGCTTTGAACCTCAACAATGATTTGCTGGCTAGTTTTAGTACATGTCTGAAGAATTACAAAAATATGATCTGATTATTAAATGGCATTCCAGACCCAATATCTTGGAAAAAAAATCGGCTAGTTAAGATAATTTATGCATGACTTTTCACAACAACACAGCCGTTTTACTGTCACATCCACTACCGCTAAAGCACAAGCCTCAAATAATACAGGAAATACTCCCTGCTCCAAAAGACAAACACGCATACAATTAGTCATCTGGGAAAAGATTTGATGAAATTTATATAAAAGCCCCAAGACAGCATTGCCAATAGACTCTTGAATAAAGCCATTTAAGGTATTATCTCTCATCACAAGGGGATTGCATGGGAAGGAGCATGATACTAATGGATTGGGCCTGTTACTCCTCATTGTGTCAATTTGAAAGCCACAATCCTAGGCAGAAGTACTTTAAGAATGTAAGCACAGATAAGATTTTCCTAGGATTTCCACTCTACAGTAAAGAGTGCAGTTATTTTTACACCATCACATCAGCTGACCAGCACAGAGCCTCCTCAGGGGGAAATGGCTACTGTGTCCTCTCTGAGCTGCACCCTTTTGTCTGGGGTAGAGGGCAAGCACTGTTTAGTTTCTTTTCTAATCAAATCATGAGACAGAGGTAGAAGATAATCCAATTTACTCTATTATGTTTACTCTTAACTTTGAAAGCAAAAAAGTGCTTTACTTATTCCTATTTAGCTTGTATGGCTACAAATCAAGTTGCAACTGCCAAACATTGATGCTGCATTTAGAACACAACAGTAATAATGATAATAATGTAAGCCGTCCATAATAATAATAATGCAACAAGATGGCCCTATGCAACAAGATGGCCCTATGCAACATAAATAAAGATCAGACAGGCACTGGAAAATGTCACATCAAGTCCATGTATTTACAAGTCTTTTGCATAAGTTCTTTCACTTCAGAACTTGAAAACCAAGTAGTTGCATAAATGCCCATAGAAAAAAAACGCAAACTAACATGTTTAGATAAACTAAAACTAATTTATTGAATGGGCAGCTGGGGTTAAACACCGACTCTTATAATAATAATTAATGGTTTATCCCCATATATAATACAATGCTTTAGTTGATTTCTCCTCCCAATATGATGATGCTCTGTAGTGCAGTCAGTCTGGATGCCAGGCCTGCTGTGCTGCTACCCGCTCTGACTCACAGTCTCCAAATCCCCCAAGGCTTATAATTTATTCATCGTGTCTTGGGCTGTCCGTTAGAAATTACGCATGACGTGTCTAATAAAACAATTGTAGGTAGGCTAGTTGGGATTCATTCAGGGACTAGCACTGTTTATGTAGCATCCATTCATTGCAATGCCTTGTCTGCGTTTACATCCGAGAGCCTATATACACCACGCTCTCCATCTAAATCCGCTACTAGTGTGTGTACTAACTTACCTTCGGGGAATGGAGGCGTGCGTCTCGTTCCCTTTACCGGGCTGAGGCGGTGACCTTGGAGCCGCGTAGACAGATGCCTCTGTCCGTGAATGGCCACGCGGATGTGTCCCGTTTAAATTTTCCGAGTTTGACGTGGAGCTCCGGGTAGAAAGAGGGCGGCGCTGAATGCTGCTGCTGCTGATGGAGAGCACGATCTATTTTCGACTCGCAGGGAGCGCACAGGATTGAGCCGGTCCCATCCACTGTCTGTCCCTAACCCGCTTAAGCCCTCGCTGCTGTAAACAATCCAAGGCCAGTGTGATGATGGTACAAGCCAAAATGCAATGGGTTATGCTTTCTTAAAGGTGCAGTGTAAAAGATGCACATAACTCTTAAGATTTTTGGGCGTGTATTTGGAATTATTCGACGACTGCAAACCATTGCAAAGAGTTGAATTAGTTTGACGGTATGAAACGTGCAGGTGGTTGGAGCTCTCATCTGATTGGTCAATTGGTGTAAAGGCATGGCCCTGTCTCTGATTGGTCTCATCTGATTGGTTGGATTAAGGAAAATAAGGTTAGACTGAGTCTACCTAGATGGAACCACCTAGTAGTAGTGAGAATATGAGGTAGATCTTGTCAGTCAACAAACGTATAGTATTTATCTTAATTACCATTATGTTTCTATGACCATTACTATTTACTATAAACATATTTTCACTTGGTTCTCAGGTCTGTCATTTATAGTATATAATGCTTTGATATTATTACTCTTATGCCTAATGACAAGTCTGTTTTAGTTCTACTTCCATTCTGTGTAGTGGGACTGAATATGGGTCACTGAAGGATTAGATTACTGTGATGGGTCAGCCAAAGATGAGTAAGATCCCAAAGCAGCAACAGTGACTCAAACATTTTGTCTGAAATCTTATTTACATGTATTTCATGTATTGCAGCTCAAGATTTTTAAGGTATTTCCACAAGTAGGCAAGTAGGCATGGATATATGGATATAGGATCTAGAATGAGTGATGTGACCTGAGAGAGAGAGAGAGAGAGAGAG
>KN476659.1:1102-12189 GCA_000787095.1 Periophthalmodon schlosseri
CCCTTCTCTCATTATTCTGGCATTTAGCAAATAGAAATAATTTTGGTAATCCTAATTGACCTAAAACAGGAAAAGTTTAGTCTGATTTCATGTCAGACAGTGAGAAAAAAGTGTATGTGTATGTGTATATAGTATATGTAAACTTCTGGTTTCAACTGTATGTGTCCACTATTTCCAGGTCAAGCTTCTGGCAACCTAAACTCAGTTGTGATAGTAATACCTTTAAAAAAGTGCAGGCTACATACTATCCCTTTAAATATTTCAAAAGGTTATTGGCTAAAATATTACTGGTTTAGAACATGTGTTTAGCTTTAAAAACTCACCCTACCTCTACCATTATTACCAATATGGTTTTGTTCCAACATTCGATCATCCGTCAGGGCAGTACAATTCCAATTACTCAAGTACTATGTACATTTAGAAACTGAAAACAGAGTAGTTTTCAGACACCATACCTTCACTTATATGAATAATATGTTTTACAGTGTAACAGTATTACCTGAGTATAGATCTTGGTTACTCTTCCCACTAAGTCTGCAAGCAGAGGTGGGTAGTACTCAGTTACATTTACTTGAATAACTATTTAAAGCTAGAACTTTTCTAGCAGCATACTTTTACTCCTACTTGAGTAATATTTTCATTGAACAGTACTAACAGTACTCTTACTTGGGTAAATGTTTTGGTTACTCTTCCCACTGTGAGTAAGTCTACAAGTGACAAAAGCTTTATGTCGACAATATGACATGATTTGAACATTTGTGTCTCTTGCACTGCTCCTTCAGATATGATTTAGTTTTTCTCATTTTTAACATGTTTTGTGCATTATTTATGTTTTGTCTTTCATATTCCATTCTCTTCAAATTTACAGTTACTCTTTAACTCTTACTCTTACTAGTTTTCCCAAATACTTTTTTACTTGAGTAATCTCTTCAACCACTACCTTGTATTTCTACTTGAGTAATATTATTTTAACAGTTTTTTTTTACTTGAGTACAATTTTTGGCTAGTCATGCTACTTATACTGTGTCCAACCACTGCTAATCCCTCATGAACCACATTCACACAGGTGGGAGTCGACTCGGGCCCCAACAGACTAGTTATAAAACCAGCGTTGTTAGCCACTGTTGCCCCGTGTGTCAGTCTTCCTGTAGACTTTAGTGCATGAGGACTCATGATAAGTGCCTGTGGTCGCTGTGGGCAGTGTCTCCAACAGCTGAAGAACCCAGGGGCCCTAGCAACAAGAAAGAGCTGAAGAGACTATGGCTGTAAATTATTAAAGGACCCCCTCCCATCTCAAGTCTGAGCTATCACGTTCCCAAACACTGGTGCGCAAGCCACACACGAAATTCTGTTTACAAATGTGAACTAATAAAAGGGTCTAACTGTTAAAGGTCCTGTATTACGTAAAACTGATTCATTGGAGCTTTTAGTCATGTTGGAATGTTGTTATCTCCTCAAATACGTACCCCGAGTTGTGTTTTGTTTCATTTACACGTTTGAGTAATCCTGCATTATTAGTCTGTCTACATCTCCAAAGCTCTAAATGCTCTGTCCCACCATGTGATATCATCAAATGGTAGTTTTAAAGTTAACAGCAATTTTTAGCCTTAATTGAACTGATTAAACTAGATTGAACTAATAGCCATAAATTGTTGCTTTTGAAAAATATTTTCAATATATATGTTGTTCAGTTGAGCCACAGAAAGTCTACAATGTCTCCTGGTGCACCGAGGAATGAAGAGGTTTCAATGAGGCTAAAACAATAGCTGTAGCTTCAAATTTGGCAATTCCAGACTGGAATTATCCACATGAGTCTAGTGAAGGTGTATGGAGTTTAAAAACACAGGGGACTGCTTCCTATATACCACTCAATGACATCACAAGGTGGAACAGATGTTTTCAGTTTAAGAGAAGAAAACAGCTTAACTATGCAGGGTCTGTGTGTTAAATATGTCTGAATGAAATAAAACACAATAAAAACAACATTAAAACATAAATAAAAACTGTGCCTAAGATAGGCTCTCTAACTGTAGTATTTTTCTTTGAATGATTTATAGGTGCACTATGTAACTTTTCTGATGAGTCACCCACCTGCTTGTCTCTATGGAGTTATTTTTGCTTTACCTGGAATGTTCCAGAGTATGGCATTAAACATATCCATCTTGCATTTATTAATGTACCTTGAAAAACATTCATACCTACTGAAAGCTCATCCACAGATCTGACCCTATAACTTGCCAGTAGGTGACACCTGCTTATCTCCATAGAGATAAAGATGGAGAAAGATAAGTTTAATGCCATACTGAGAAACATTCTAGGCAAATAACGTCTGGAAACAAACAAATGTCAGAGCTTTCACCAGTTCCATCTTTAATGGTGCCATATTTTTAAAAAATGTACACAAAATATAACAAAGCAATGACTGAATAGGCCAATATGACCATGGGAGCAACTGCATGTGATCCACACCTGCAAAATATTCAGTTTGTCAAAAAACATTGTTATTGTGTTATACTAAACAGTCAAATATTAGAACATGAATTATAAAATTGAAATTGCAATTATTAAATTAAAGCAACTGTATGCTCTTACAGTTTTAAACTCAGAACCTCCAGAATTTCCTCACTGAGCTGCAGAGGCTGCACTAGCACTGATTCATGATTGGCTGCATCAGAGAGAGTCCTTTTAGGTTTAAACCAACTGGATTTCAGCATTGAAACTGGCATCCCAAATGAGAGACTCGTGTGAGGCTCATACTGCTTTCTGACTGGAAAATCCTCTTGGACCGAAACACTTTATTATTATAACAAACAACTTGACCATCATGCCAAATGTTTTTGTAATTACGCATTACAATTGTTATCAGTAAAAGCTATATTTGATATGATAATGTTCACCTCTTATCTGGGGACACAGAGAGGTCTTCTTTTTCAAAACCACTCACTGGTTCAGACCCAAACAAACACTTTTGGTGAGTGTGGCCTGGGTTTCCTCTCTGTGTCGCTCACAGCTGTCTCTCAGGGCTCAGTGTATGGGCTTAGTGCATTTATTTAAGGCTAACACTCACACAAGCTAATCTGTTACACAATGCTAACGCTACAACAACAAAGACAGCCGTCCACTCTCAGGTTCAGCTGTTAGTGGATCGAGTCTATTTGCACTGAATAATCTAACCTGCATTCACTCTTAGTATTATTTATTATCGTGCAGGTGACATGACCCCTCCAGAAAGTGGCACACTGTATCTTTAAGCAGTTGGAATATTCATAGGTGGTGGTTCAAACCTCACCAAGTCAGTGCATGTACCTTGTTGTAATCAGGAATAAGGTAGAGAACAACAAGGAGTGATATGTAAAATGACCTATACAATGCATTTCGATATTCAAATATTCACAGCGCTGTCAGGGTAGTAGACTATGTAACATTCTATTTGGCATTTACACTCATTTGAAAATTCAATTCTGGAGTTGTTTTTCTCACACCTGCTGTTCGTATCGGGTCATTAACTCCAACCCCATTCCACTCTGTTTTTATTACAAACACTATTATTTTCAAGGTAAGCTGTTATTCTCTTATATCCTACATCTCCACGCTCTCACGTTAGGTTTGGAGTGGTGTGGACTTGTACAAACAGGTTTTAAACAGCAGGACGCCCTCATATCAACAGCACCACAGATCAATGACCCAGAGCGCTGAACAGTTCACACCTGGTCAAGATGGTCAGGGCATGGAAGTATGAAGAATGATTGGAAGTGGGGTTGTCAAAAAAAAATCAAGAAAATCAGATACTAATCAATACTAAAACTAGTATCGAAACTAGATTGAGCAAGTATCGATACTAAAAAAGTCACATTCACATGAGACAGAAATGAACCTTTCCTGAACAGCTTTAGAATGATCTAGTTTACGCCCATGGACACTATGGAACCTACCTGGATGACTGAGGGATTACACAGATATAACAATACAATATAATAATATAATATAATAATATAAAAGAAAGTACTGTTATTTAATGCTGAAAATCACATTCTATTGTCTAAATAAAGAGTGTTTTTATTATTGTTTTTATTATCATTGTTTTTATTATCATTGTGGTATCAGAATCGGTATTGAGTATCAGGTCTATTCCTTAGTATCCAAATTGAGTTTGAAATTTTAGTACCATGACAACGCTAATTGGAAGACACAATATAACTTACTTCAGATTGGTAGGTAGGTGTCTTATTGATGTTGCTCTGAGTGTGACTTTATGTTCAATGGTAGACAGCATTGGTAGAGGGAGCAAAATAAACTCAACTTTAGTCATTTTAGCGCCACCTGCTGGTTAAATTGCACATAAACGTTAAAGGGGAAAAGAAAAAAAAAACTGTTTCTGCCAAAAATCCTTGTAAAACTCCTCCCTGATTATTTCCCATCAGTCAAGTTTTTCTAGCTACTACCAACTATTGAGAAACAATAGAGTCATTACTGAATACATGTACTGAAAATACTTATTCTCAGTATTAATTTAGTAGGCAATTACAATTACAATTACTTTTCTAAAATCAAAGGAATACACTTGGTACGTGACCATGCAATTCTGACTTAGAACTGTACAGTGTTAGTGAGAAAAAAAACAAACAAAACAAAACAAAAAAACACCACTCTTGCAGTGTGCAATTTCTCCTTCTCTAATTTGACATAAATGCATACATAACAAACAGTGCTACAAAAATAAAACTTACGCTATATAATTTACGCTATAATATAACGCAACACGGAGTAAAAGTATTCAGAATATTCAGAATACAGTACACTGATTGTCTCATGTATCAAAATACGTTACAAAATACATTTTAACACAGGTATTCAATATTCTGTAACTAAATACATTTTCAAAATATTCTTCCAGTCACTATTAATAGGCATATATGTCCATTATTGCCTTATGATCTTTGTTTTCTCATTGGTTGTGCCCCTAGAAAGATGAAAAAGACCAGGATGACAGGCTAATAGCTCAATGCCACATTTCACATTACAATATAGAGGCCTACTTAAAAAGTTTGGTACTGAAAAAACCCCCAAAACAACTGCCTTGTCTCTAGAGCCACGCTGTATCCCATATTTGATCAGGGACTGTAGCAAACATTTAATATTATTTTAAGGGTGCTCTGTGAGAGTCCACCACCTGCTTGCTTGTCTCCATGGTGATGCTATTGCTTTGCCTGAGATGTTTCGCGGTATGGCATTAACACGTTCAAGTTACGGGTCAGATCGAGGTTGTTTTTAAATTTAAATTTATTTGCAATAAAACTACTGCAATCACATCTCCATAGAGACAAACCAGTGACTTGCCCTCCACCAGAAAAAATGTTACATAAAGCACGTTTAATACTTTAATGCCAATGCCAGACATCAGAAAGGATGCTTTGTGTCAGTCTGCAGAGAGCACAGCGGGACAAAGAGCAGGAGAAATCTCAGACTGGTACAGAGCAGCTTTATGACAAATCTGCAACAAAACAAGATCTCCCTTCAGGAATTCTCCCCCTGAAGTCATTTTTGTAAACTGGCAATGCACCATTTATCTTTTGTTAAGCGTATATCAGAATATTTAGGCCTAAATGTAATAAGCTAATGAGAATACGACCCTTATACTCCGTTGTGCCGTCGTAAGAATAAAAGATATAAAACTATATTTACACTGATTTGCATACAACTACAATTTTAACATGGGTTACGATTATGGCAAGAAAAACACCACGATTTTACGATTATTCACGATTATTGATACCATGAACAAACAACAACGAAATTCCCAATTTTCTTTCATTTCCGTTATCTAATATTTTACAGTTGTTATAAATTATATTGTGACATGAATCTCGATGGTTACCTTGACATCCCTACGGCTTTTTCTAACAAAGCATCAATGCACAATTTGTCTTTTGTTATGCTTATATCAGAATATTTAAATATAGTAATAAGATAATGAGAAGAAAAGAGATACAGGAATAACGATATTTACTCAGATTTTATACAACTAGACTTTTAACATGTGTTTCTTGTGTAAAATATTATCTATTTCTAACAAACCATTTTGACATTCGTGAACAAAGATCGTACCTCGTACTTTTTGGCCCTCTTGCCCTCTCGTCACCTGCAGACCACGTGACCACCCAAATCTATAAATAGAGGTTGTGCCGTCTATGTTTCTTTACACAGAACAGAGGAGCGACATGGCGTCCACAAGCCGGTGCGTACTTACTCCAATAACGCTTTAATTCCACCGTAGACCTTTTCGGATCCTTGTGTGTTTTTATCTTGTCCTTATCGAACTGTTTGCCGCTTTAAATATCCACGCTGATCTGAAGATTACTGATTTTATTTCGCCTCAGAGACTGCGTAGTATTGTGCGGCTAGTTAGCGGCTAACCTTTTTCTGGGCTGTAGTTGATTGCTCAAATTGCCTGTGTGTATTCAAATTAAATCACAGAAAGCGCTTCATGTTTTTAACAGTTTATTTAGTGATTATGCTATTAGCTAAAGTAAAATTACCATGTTTAGTTTAGTTGATTTACTGGTGGCTCGTCCTAGCATTTCAGAATGCTAACTACAGCCTGGGAGAGAAGTTGTTGTTGGCAGCTTGCCATGTCATCGATTTACTGTTTGTCATTCGTAAACACGGTAAGGGTGTTTCCCTGTTGTCTTTACTCATTCAGATTTGTTTTGTGGTTTTACACATAGCATGGTTATTAGATGGAAGATTTTTTATTACTATTTTTGATTATCTTTTACTGTAAATATAGTGCAGCTGTTTAGCTTTGCTACTGGTTGGCATAACTGATGTAGCTTAGGATAGCTTAGGTTAATGTCACCTTTTTAAATATAACGTGAATTAAATTTGACAAACTGCTTTTGCACTTGTAATTTCAAAACAAGCTCATAATGATGGTTTAAGGTTAACGCGAAGTGTGTCTGGAATGTTTAATGTGTCATTGCTGCAAGATTTTAATGAAATCCAAAATTCCCCAAAAAATCTTAAATTATTAAAGGCAAATAAAACTAAGTATATGATTTTTTTTTATTATTTTTATATATTTTTTCTAATAAACATTTAACTGATGTGCAAGCTGCAAATCTTTATACACTAAATGGTACGTCACCACCTATAAATATCTTGACGAAAACATACCCTTTAAAAAACATATCTCAGAATTATCTAACAGTTTAAAATCAAAATGATCATTTTATTATAGAAACAAATCCTGTATCACATTGAATTACATAACAGAAATTGTTCAGGCAACCTTTCTTTCTGTACTAGACAATGGATATATAATATACATGCAGACTTCAGCCTCTACTTTAAGTACGCTCTTTCACTCAACCCTTCGTTTCATAACAGGCGATGAATTTAAAACCCATCACTGTAAACTCTATGAAAAAGTAGGTTGGCCATCACCATCTGTCAAAAGAGAACAACACTGTATAAAATGTATTTATAAGGGATAGACTTCATAGACTGACTCAATATCTCACTTGTTTGTTGAACTTTGATTCTGGAATTTTTAATACAAGATCTCATGATTGTCTACGTCAAAAAACTGGCCACACTAGAACTGAAATAGGAAAAAAAAGCTTTTGGTTGTTTTACTTCCCAAAAATGGAATACATCTCAAGTACATGCAAAACTGGACACACTGGTGCCACTAAGGCACTTTGATAATTTGATGATGAACATTTATAATCACAGCTGCTCCTGTTTTTAATGTTTTAAATGGACCTATGCAGTTATGTGTTTTGTTTGTTTTTGTTTGTATTGTTCTGTGTTTTAACTGGGCGCTCATGAAAAGGGCTCTCTCTGTATAAATAAAGATACATGAAATGAAATTTAGTAACATTGTTGTCATAATATCTCACAGATTTGTTATACTGGGGAAAAACATGTTGGTACTAATGTTAAATGCTTAAAAGTAGGTTATCAGAAGTTTCAAAAATCAGATACTAATCAATAGTAAAACCAGTATCGAAAATATATACTCAATTTAACCAGTATCGATGCTGAAGAAATCCCATAAACCATGACCTTTCTTGAAAATTTTTTGTGCTGAAAATTACATTCTATTATAAGTGTCTATTGTATCAAAATTGGTAGCAAGTATCAAACCTTTTCCTTAGTATTGAAATTGAGTTTAAAATATTGGTATCATGACCACACTACTTGAGGGTAACCTGGGGCTGTTGTTTGTGGTGTTGCAGTGGAGATGGGCTGTCCCTGCCCAGAGTGACCTGTCCAAACCATCCGGACGCCTGTTTGGTGGAGGACTACAGAGCCGGGGACATGATCTGCCCAGAATGTGGCCTTGTCGTTGGTAAGTTGTACATAAGCTTGTACATTCACATCTTCAGTTTGTGGGTTTGCTTCATTTAAAATTAATTTTATCCACTTTTTTGTCCTTGATAATTTCTTGTTTAGAACTACAGTGGAAATGATGTAGTCCACTTTTAGACCTGCATTTTTTTCCAATTAGTCGACTAGTCGATGATAATTTAATTTAACGAAGGATTAGATCGATGAAATGAAAATCTCCAAATGTTTGTTCCATTTTGATTTAATGTCGCTGTCGTTTGGCATGTGTTTAGTTGTCAGTGTAGTCCAGATAATAGTTAACAATTATAAGTCTTTCAGTTACTTTCAATTTTGTCATTATTAGTAACTAGACTAAAGTATAACACGGGTCTTTCACACCTTCCATTGAAAGACATTACAACATATCTGGGGCATTTTTGCTTTGGCTGTTAGGTGGTTACAAACGTAGCTGTCACTAACCATCAATTTCAAATACCCCTTTTGTTACTATAATGCATTATATTGTACCATATCTTTTGGGTACTTGATGATTTATTTGATCTCATTCTACAACATTAAATAATTGTTGCCTTGACAAAAATGTTGTTGACAAAGACATGTATCATTACTGTCTGAAGAAGGCAATAGTTTTGTGTTTCAAATGACATAATGGTTAAGTGTTGCAGTATTCCCAGAGCAGCGGAAGTGAGTCTTAACAAGCCCCAGGGGTCTCTGATGCAACGACAGCCCTCCCCTGTGTCCTCTCTTCAGCCCCTCTCCCTCAGACAGGCACAAAATGATGGAGAGATAAATGCATTACTACAGCACAGATCTGATTCTCACCAACATCAGGCACCTGTGAAACTGTGGAGGGTTACGTTTACTCGGCCATTACTGTTCTATGTGTGTGATGTGGGTGATGTGGGTGACAGGGGGAAGGCCACATTACACAAGTGAATGATGTTTTCTATGCAACTTTAAGTGCCTCCAAAGGACACAGCACATGGTGGTTGGATCAATATTTGAGACGCTGGTTAAATGAGCAATAAGTATATTAGCAAGTGGCAACAACAGAACAAATAACACCTTTACCATAGATGTTTCTTGGGCTGTAATCAACTAAATAAATTCTTGGTCGAATAAAGACATGTCCTGCCGATCGATTGGTCGTCTAAAAAGGGGATGTGGCAAAAGCTCACAAAACTATTACTTATCTCTGTGTATCGACACAAACTGAACTCACAAGACTACACCTGCACAGTTCATGCAAAAACAACTATTTACCGGTATGCAGAAAAAAGTGCTAGGAAACAATGTATTTATATAAAGACCGATTAAACTTGTGAATCACAAGTTAAATCTGCCTTTTAACGCCTAAATACCAAAAAATACCTAATCTTTAGCCATCTCAATCACTCACTCCTCCTTTCTGCTGTTGTCCTATATAAATCCTTCTAATCTAAATAAAATGATTAGTCAAGCTCTAATTTTAGTCACTGCCTATTTAACCAGTGAGTATGTGAGCAAATGGAAACAACTGAACTGCTAACACCTTTACCGGAGATGTTTCCATTTTTTATGTATATGAAATACACATGGAGTAGACTTTACATGTAGTAGCTGTATTTTTCAAGCGGACATTGTCGTAAATGCTGTCAAATCTAACCTTTGGGAATAATGTGCTCTCTTGTATCTCCTCAGGTGACAGAGTAATTGACGTAGGCTCTGAGTGGAGAACGTTCTCAAATGAAAAAGCCCTCAAAGACCCATCTCGAGTGGGAGACGCCCAGAACCCTCTGCTCAATGGAGGAGACCTGACCACAATGATCAGCAAGGTCTGTGCTCCAGGGGGACGGGAGGACAGGGGGGATGGGGAAGGGCAGGGGAACAGGGAATGGGACAGGAGGACAGGAGGACGGGGACAGGGGGACAGGAGGACAGGAGGACAGGGGGAGTGCAGAGTGTAAATCCATGTTCTGTGTCCATAGGGAACAGGAGCAGCTAGTTTTGACGAGTTTGGAAATTCCAAATACCAAAACAGACGAACAATGAGCAGTTCAGATCGCGCCATGCTCAACGCCTTCAAAGAGATCAGCACCATGGCCGATCGCATCAACCTGCCCCGGAACATAGTCGTGAGTACATTTAAAGACTGCAGTAAATCAGGATCTAACACAGCTGTAATGTGTATATGTCTGTGCTGTTCAGGACAGGACAAACAACCTGTTCAAACAGGTCTATGAACAGAAGAGTCTGAAGGGACGAGCCAACGACGCCATTGCCTCAGCCTGCCTCTACATCGCCTGTCGACAGGAGGGCGTTCCACGAACGTTCAAAGGTCAGACAGCCTTCTCAGTACATGGAAATGAGTTTTAGTTTTATTTTATGAAAGAAACTTTCCAACGTTTCTTGACAAAATATAAGAGGGTAGAAATAAATAATAAAAAAACAATATTGTCATTATCATTGATTTGATGTGTTGGTTTCTGCAGAGATTTGTGCGGTGTCCAGGATCTCAAAGAAGGAGATTGGCCGCTGTTTCAAACTGATCCTGAAGGCTCTGGAGACCAGTGTGGACCTGATCACCAGTGGAGACTTCATGTCCCGCTTTTGCTCCAACCTGGGCCTCCCCAAACAGGTGCAGATGGCAGCCACCTACATCGCCCGCAAGGCCGTGGACATGGACCTGGTGCCCGGCCGCAGCCCCATCTCTGTGGCAGGCCCAGCCAACCCCATCGCCGCTCAGGGTTTCGCCC
>JACM01033386.1:0-11068 GCA_000787095.1 Periophthalmodon schlosseri
CTGTTTGCTTAAGAGCTCAGTAATCATACTCAACTACATATATTATACTTATATTGTTGATAATGTTGCATTAAAGCTGTGTTAATATGTTTTGTGACAGCAAGCATGAGTCATAGCAGTTTAGCAGTGTTAAGCAGTGAGGGTTTTTGTTCAAAGGTCAATTGTGGCATACTAAAACATATATCAATATATCACTGCATGTAGACCAATGGATAACATGACCACACCTGATCTGCACAACTGTTTAGTTTAAACGATAAACTTCTCTCAAATAATGATGATATTATAGTTATTGTTAGCACAATGAATTCAAAGTACAGCTGCACAATATATCAAAAGTATACTTTTGATATATTACACTATTCTGCTGGTAACCAGCTTGGCAAGTATATTGTTAGCATTTAGCTGACATTATTTCTATCTTGTTACAAACCGCTTATTCACTGTGCCAACAGATGCAGGGCTGGCTCCATCTGCTATTTTCATACCATGACCATTTAGAGTGAGACCTGGAGGTATTGTCTATACATTCTAACATTTCACCTCACATGTGCATATTGTATTATATCTTAATATTCTCTTCCCTCTGTGACAGAGGTGAACAGTGAGGAAAGGGGAAAGCCACAGCTCTTACTAGTTTGAGGACATACCAAGCAATGCTGCTACTTTGTGTCAATCAAACAGGAATAAGAGAGGGACTGTGGTGTTTGGCCAAACTAACCCACTGCTTGGGCATGACAGCGTGATTCGTCCTCTGTCCTCTTATTGTCGCCCTGCAGTAAGAAATGTTGGGGTGATTGTGGACTCTATGTTCAAACTGGACAAGCACATTAGCTCTGTCATAAAGTCTAGATTCTTTCAATTGAGGCTCCTTGCTAAAGTAAAGCCCTACTTTCCACAGGTGGATTTTGAAAAAGCAATCCACGCATTTGTAATGTCGCATCTGGATTATTGTAGTTCTTTGTATGTAGGGCTGGACCAGGGCTTGCAGCAGCGCTTACAGAATGTCCAGAACGCTGCAGCTCATCTGCTCACAAAAACTAATAGACGAGAACAAATCACACCTGTGCAGTGCAACCTGCACTGGCTCCCTATTTCATATTGGGTGCCATTCAATGTTATTGTGTTTAAATGTCTGCACTCTATGGGTCCTCTTTATTTGAGGGAGTTACTGCAGCCTTATACTCCACCCAGAAACCTGAGGTCAGCTGACCAGCTCCTGCTGGCTGTGCCCAAAGCCAGGCTCAAGACCAGAGTTAACAGAGCCTTTTTTGTGGCAGAAAAGACTATGGAACAGCCTCCCTCTGCCTGTTAGATCCTCTCAGTCTTTAATGCAGATTAAGACTAGACTGAAAACCCACCTCTTCTCCCTGGCATTTAAAACACCAAGATATCCTGGCTAGACAGGATATCTTGGTGTTTTATTGTTCTTGTTCTATGTATTGTGTTATCTGTATATTTCTTTTTTGTGGCTTTTATGTGAAGCACTTTGGTCAGCTGAAGTTGTTTTAAATATATATATAGCTATATAAATAGTTGTTTTAAATATATATATAGCTATATAAATAAACTGGAATTAAATTGAATTGTATAGAAAAATAATTTGTCATGGCAGACCAGGCTACAAAGTGACACATTATTTACTTACTACTCGGTAGAGTCGAGGAGCTGGTACTCGCACCGGCGGCTGTAGCAGACACGGATGCCTGAGTCCGCCCACAGGCGCCTGATGGCATCTACGTAGCCTCTTTCTAACTGAGTAATCTGCACTGTGTTTATGTCCTGCAGCCATTTGGCGTAGATCTAGAAGCACCAGAGCTTTAATCAACTTTGTACAAACTTTACACAACATTGCACTATGTAGCAAATGTCTGCATTAGTTTTGTTTTATTAGATTAGACTCTACCTCATTCTCTGGGTTGGAGTAGGGGATTTTGAGTGTGGTCATTGCGGCTGTCATGGCTTTTACGGCTGTGAAGATGTTCTGAAATATACATTTAGCAAAAGTCTTTCTGTCCACTTCAGAAAAGCCTTTGCCGTGGATGATACGCATCTGTCTGATAAAAGTAGTTTTGCCACTCTCACCGGTTCCTAAGAGGGGAAATAAAAATACAGAGATTAAGCACTGTTTAGCAAGTTGGTCTACAATTTAGAAATACAAATACCATTGTCAGAGGTGGGTAGTACTCAGTTATATTTACTCAGTTTACTCAGTTAGGCTACATGACTCACATTACGTTCAGACAGTTACTCTTGAGTAGTGGTTTTTGGCAAATAGGCCTAATTTTTTGGACCACTGTTTACTTCTCCTTGAGTAATATTACTTTGAAGTAATGGTACTCTTGAGAACAATTTTTGACTACTCTACCCATCTCTGATTATCATGTAGTAAAACTGATGCTTAAAGAGCATTCAATCCAATTTGGCACTGATGTTCAGAAATAAAGTGGACAATAAGATGTTATTACAGATATACGTTAGTAGGCCTATGCATTTATCATAACATACAGGAAGTTGTGTGAAGTACGCAGATTGCAAGTATAAAACTTGATGATGTGTTATTGATTGTGTCGCTCTGTTTACTGGTCGAACCACTGCCAATGTGGTCCATTCTTCACATAGTGTGACACATACTTGACATAGTTTTGGAACCTGGTTGCAGGCTACCAAACAGGCCAAGCAGTTTTAAGCAAGGTGTTCCGGCCTAACAATCCATACTTTACCAGTTTAATGAATATAATTGCCTTCAATGGTTTTAAAGACTTCACTAAAATAGTTATAAGGTCGGTAATGTGCTACTGACCTAACAGGAGGATTTTGATTTCTTTCCTTTCTTTCTTCTTCTGTCTCTCGAGCTCCTTCTGGATCTTCTTGTGGTTAGCGACATTCCTCTTTTCGTCCTCGGACAAACAGCACACACAGGTGTTGCGGCACCATACCCAGCAGCTCGCCATCGTGTACACGGCTGTAATTAATGTTGCCATAATAAAACTGAGCCATAAAGCCCAGGACAGTTTACTGGATACAATTAATTGTGTCTTTAGTCTGAACGGTGAGATTTTATCATGAAACTTTACAGCCAATTGTCTTTTTAAAAAAAGGGAGAAACACGATCTCCTGCGTGTTTACAGGTTTCACCACTCACAAGTTTCTGACTTGTTGCCAGTTTGTTACTATCCAGCAATGGTTATGAAGCATTTTTCTGAATAAGCAAACTGTAATAATACGTTTAAAGTTTAGAAAAGTTCCAACATAATCTGTCTGTGGGGTAGAATTAGGGTTAGAAATGTATTATTTTGATACCTTCAATTGTGGTCAGCCGTACGCACTCCCAGCAGGTACACAGGTAGCGCTCAATCTCCGCGGCCCATTGCGGTCTGGGGCCACTTCCCCGACGCTCAACGGAAAACAGCCCCGGACACACTCAACATGAACTCTCCAGCGACGATCCACCTGAGATTTATCCCGGGACAGAGGGGTCCACGGTGTTATAGGGGAATGTATAGCCTCCTTGGATCGCTGCCTTTCTGTGGAAACTCAACCACAAGACAGCGGTAATTTACAGCCTCCAACCGGATGTTACACAATAAAAATCACAGCTGTTACTATAACGCACCATATGCATGCAAATACAATGCACAGTTAGACAATAGAGGTGTATTTGGGTATGTTGCAATATTCTAACCCAGTAAAAATACAATGCCCTGAATACACGATAGCTCTCCCTAATTTCACCTACACTCTTAATTTTAAATTATGGATTATTTTATGATTATTATTATTATCATTATTATACTGTCCCCCTTTCCCCCATTATGATGTAGGCCTAGTTAGTCCAGTTAAGACACCAGCAATGAGGGCTGCAATGAGGGCTGTAAATACGACACGTTTGATTGAAACCTGAAACATCTTAATGTGAAATGTCCGTGCAGGAAGTGTAATTTCCAAATCCTTTTAGCTTGAAGGTTTTTAGAGTAAGTGGCGCTTCGCATCGGATAATGTTTCGGCTAGTTTCAGCCGCATCTTACTCATTATCAGATTACGTTGAAAGAAACTTTTGTAGTTCAAAAATACGTTATCGTTGATTGTAGTCTTTACATTACTAAAACGAATCGGGCAAAAATCATCAGTTTCGTGAGTTTTCCTATTCCCTAATCCTGTTGGACATTACATTAGCGAATCCTTTGTGTATTAGAGTGTTTAATGTCAAGTTAAACCGTGTTACACCATAACAGGTGGGTCTAAAAGGTAAGCAGCACCCTCCATAGGACATCATGTTATGAATCACCGCCACCATGAATAGTGTACCACAGGTATTCAGTCACTCCTACACCTCAGCTGCTATTTGGATGTCAATCTTTTGTCTCATCCAGCAGAACCGGTTTGACTGGGGTTTCCTGGACTCAGATATTGAGATTATCTGAGAGGAGGGACTGTGTGAAAGGGGTTCAAGAAAGTTTAAAGCAAATGGACCAAATGCACATTATGTTTGTAGGCCTAATTGTTTGTGGGTTTTTTTCCTTTGGTGTAAATCAGTGACTAGTGGAAGTTCAAATTTGGCTTTTTTTTTTTTTTTTTTTTACCTTGACTTTGATGGCAAGTTTATACCTTGCCTTGCCTTGTCTTAAGCAGGCCTTGAGCACCAATAAGACTTGTTTTGATTGGCTCATTCTGAAGCAGATCGGTATGGTCCGAAAGTGTTTCCACTGTCTTAAGTGAATTGATACAGACCCAGATCTACTATACCAGAGAAGACACCAGGGGGCTGTGCAAAGAGGTCTCTGGGTCAATCTGCAGGGTTTAAGGTGCTGGCTGGGAAAGCATACATGGAATGTCACCAAGTAGCTGGCATAGTGTACAGGAACATCTATGCAGAGTAGGGACTGGAAACCCCAAGGTCGAAGTGGGAAACCTCTCCAGGTGGCAGAGAATGGCCGAGCCAATATCCTGTGGAACTTTCAGATACAGACTGACAGAATGGTGACGGCGAACCAAGTGATGGGAACATCAGGAAAGGAACTTGTGAAACTACAGAAATACCAAGTGCTCAGAGGAGAGCTGGAAAAGGCCTAGAAGGTGAAGGCATCAGTGGTGCCCGTGGTCATTAGAGCACTCGGGGCAGTGACCCCAAACTGGAGGAGTGGCTACAGTAGATTTCAGGAAAAACATCTGACATCTCAGTCCAGAAAAGTGCAGTAGAAACAGCAAAAATACAGCGCAGAATGCTCAAGCTCCCAGGCCTCTGGTAGACAGCTCAAGCTTGGAAAGAGGATGAGATCACCGGAGCAGGGTGAGAAGGGAATTTTTTGGTTCATATGGTGTATTGACATAACATAATTCTGCATACAATATAGACCAATGCAGTATTTTCTGGGTGAATACTAATTTTCATAATTCAGAGAGAAAAAAAACATATTATATGTCAATTTAAACCCTTTAATCAATTCATTTTCTGCCCCTACGTTAACATTCTTTTTCATGAGAATTTTGGTCCTATAATCACAACATGGTGCAATTGGCAACAGAATCCATAATCACTTATCTGCTAGATTTGTATCAGTCTGCAACCCATGAATAGGCTACATCATTGCTTCTGACACAGTTTTTTTTTTTTTTTAATCATTTATTTGGTATATAATATAATCTATAATAATGCATTGGATTTATGTAGCACCTTTCAAGAAACCCAAAGTGCTTTACAGTGAATTATTCATTCACACTCGGGGGTGGGAAGATACTATTGTAGCCACAGCTGCCCTACATGAGGTAGACTGGGCCATCGGCCTCTTCGACCACGACCAACAGTTACTCGCACACCACTTTCATACTAGGCAAAGTGGGTGAAGTGTCTTACCTAAAGACACAAGGACAGAACTTCCGAGCGGGAATCGATCCTTAGTGGACAAGTGCGCTAACCACTGAGCCACTGTTTTTACCAAATGTTTAATCAAGATTGAGCTGGGCATTTAATAATTGTTTTTATTGAGAAGTTTATGTAGGCCTATTTTAGCGTAGAAAAGCTCAAGGGACGGGAGTTGAAGATTAGCAATTGCTATAATCTGTATGAATCTCATCAGCTGTTTTGTAACTGTGTCTGAGTGCATTGTCCCTGCCAAATACATAAATAAATCAGTCTACAGCCACTACCGTCAGGAAAAACAAGTGGTTTGAGTGTTAAATGCCACTGATTAAGTCTTTAAGTCTTGTCTTTTTTATGTTCATGAAATATTGAAGGAGAAATACAATCGAATAAAAAATAGATTGATCAATATGAAGAAATAATTTCGCTATTTTTAGTGTTTTTTATGACCCCATTATGTTCCCGTTTGTGTATGACCACTAGGGGTCTCTTTGGTCAACAAATAAGTGCCGTCACCAGTTCATACATTTGGGAAAAGGCCTACTTTATCTACCTACAGGTAGCTTATATGGCGTGAAATGGTAGACTACTGAGTAAGGTAAGTGACATTATTTAGTTAAAATGTGACTACCTTCATTTTGTCTTCTAGGTTATCGTACATAACAGAATCATTTCACGGTCATTTCATGGGGAGCTTTTCCGTAGTAAATTGCAGTAAATCCCCCATTATTAGAGCAACTCAGAGCAATGTGGTTAAATTCTGGTGGAGGGTCCATACTGTTTGTCTCAAGGCGTCCAAACTTTTTTGACCGTGAGACGCACATTGAAACATAGGCCTATTGGAAACAGAGGGCTGCAGACCAGGGGTCTATGAGCCATTCACACGCATGAATTACCTGTATCGCAATGCAATGTGATGTTTTTGAGGTGATGATAGAATTGCTTAAATTTGCTGTAAAATGTGGCTACTGGCCATAATCATTTGGGCCGCATTTGTCCCCCGGGCCACTTTGGATAGTGGACACCCGTCTCAGTGAGTTGTTATTGCTTTGCCTGAATGCAAAGCAGTTAGGCATTCAATATTTTTTTTATTGTATTTAGCCAAAGTAAGGAAGGCATGTGCTGAATGTATGTCTACTGCATACGCTATAAAACAAAACCAGCATCAGGTTGGAGTCTGGGGTTTTAGGGCTGAGAACAGGACGTGTGGGATGTGCAATTTTTTTTTGACAGATGGGCGTTGCCTGCTCAGTCAAATGTCAGCTGCTGTCACCGACCCGCCTCCTTCCTCTCAGGCAAACTTGGAAATGTATCCATTTACACAAGCCCCGCCCATAATTCACACAAGATGGCCTTTCATTTGCTTCGCAAATGTCAATCAATCTTATTCCATGCGACGTCAGCAACAGCGCCACCACACCGGAGCTAAGTAGTGGGAGACGAGGAGCGTCCAACAGCACCAAGAAAAATACCAGGAGTGATAGAATGCACGGACTAAATGGAGTCAATTGACTGCGTGTAAAACTTGCGTCTTAGACATTTTGTACCCGCTGAGCATTTTGGAGACCATCCGTTTTGTGCAATGGAAAACATCTGTCAAGCTCGACTTTCAGTTTCCTAGCCACTAGGCTGCAATTCCAAGGATGGCTAGCTGAGCTAGCTAGCTAACAATTAGCCTTCCCATTTAGCTCACAGGACGATTCGACTGGCTGTTGCTCCGCTTCTTTTTTCATTACGGTTATATTGTTTCACCACTGGATGTTTTGTGGCCATCGATGTTCCTATTTCACGTCAGTATCGATGCTGTGTCTTCTGTAAATGCCCTGTTGGACGGGCACTCATTGTGACTGCGCGGGCGTATACAGTTGGATTCAGGGCGGCTAAGCCAGGACTCGGCCGGGCTACCAGCAGAGGGCTAATACAAATGAGGCAGCGACAGCACGTAGAGCCCCACTGTCTCTGGGACCGAAGGGGGTAGTCGAAAAAGAAACAGACTTTTCGGATTTTCAGCGGAGAATCCTGTCATTTCAGTAAGAATCATAGACGCTGGCACAGTGGATATCACCAGCTTGCCCTCACGTTAGTCAGTTTCAGCGCTAGCCCTGCTTAGCCTGCCAGCTAAGCAATCTTTAAATCTCATCACACAATTGCAGATCGCATCATTCAGTTATTGCACTTCAGATAGTGTGGAGTCAATCACCCGTCTCCGTAGGCTGTGGATTTACATACGACCTGCTTGTCAAATATTTGACCACTGACGGCAGTTCTGCAGTCAACACAAGGCCCGATTCTGCACCAACTAACCGTCTTATCCAACGGAGTGCTGAAGTAGCGTGTTGTCTAGAGGAATTGATTGATTAGAGACCAGTGTGCGCCCCTTGACAAACGGGCTTTAGCTCATGCGGTGATGACTTTAGACTCCATGATGGCTTGTTGCCTGAGTGAGGAGGCGAAGGAGTCCAAACGAATCAACGCAGAGATCGAGAAACAGCTCCGGCGGGACAAGAGGGATGCAAGACGGGAGCTCAAGCTCCTGCTTCTGGGTAAGACTGCAGCACTATTTGGCACAAGCCTCTAACTGATTTTGTTCAGTTAAACACTAACCGCAATTTGCATTGTTGTGATCGCCGCACTTCGTCGTGTAATATGTAAATATGTAAATATGTCAGGTCATTCATAAGATCGTTTCATTCATGCTGGGTTTGCAGACGCTGGATAAACGGAACCCAAATGGAACTTAGATTTAGTTACTTGAAAATATACCCTACTTACATACAGGTGACTAATATAATCTTAATCTAATTAACGTATTTTCTTGGTTTATTATAATTTATATACTATATAAATTTCAAAAGAAAGTCCGCTAAAGCTGAGTTGAGCATAGGAAGCCAGCAGCATCTGCACACTATCTAGCTTTAGTTTGACAAGGAATGCTCTCTTTCTGTCTTTCTGGACCTTATGGTTCATCCTTTTGAATTGAGCAAACTTGTAGATACTGCATGTTAGTTGATGGCTGGATGCCTTTGGATCTCAAAAATAAAGTTGCCAGTCAGATAACCTAGTCAATTTACATGTAACTTGCTGTGGGTGGTGTTGTATTCTAAGTCATTTGGCTTTACGATAAGGCTGATGTTAATGTTACAAGCAGACAGTCTGAAGATCTTTGGGTCAAAGATGTGGTTATGTGTGGCACATTTTGTGGTACCTCAGTGTCTCCTGTGGTGTGGTGTAAGTGACTTTGTTGCTTGTTAATCTGGGAGAAGCTGTGTTACTAGTCGCTGTGTAGTTTGCTTTTTCATGCGCCACAGGAGAAAGTCAGAGGATGAAGAATGCCCAGTTCCTGCTGTTGCTAATGAAAGTCACAAGTAATTAAATGTGTGTCTTTATTTGATTGAGTTCCACTAACAACATCCATTTGTGAGCTGGCATTAATGAAATGACTATGGTACTTTGTGCTGTATGAAGGGTCTTCTCAGTCAAAATAGTACATTTCTGTTTCAATTTCAGAGTGCACTGGGATACTCCTGTTGAATGGGATGACCATGGCCACCTTCTTATCACCTGGACTTGGTTTTGGCTGGAGTTTTTGTTTTTTCATAAGGCACTTAAAGCTACCCTTTTGTTAAAGATCTGTGTATGTTATAGATTAATACAAAATACACTGTATTCTTTAAATTGAATGATGTGATAAAGCATTGGAATGTTCTCACGCAATGGCATTCATGCATTCTTGTAATGGAAGCCTCAATGTAATTTTGAGGTCATTTATTTTATATGACTAAAAGTAACTTCTAATTCTTTTCCTTCACATAACCCTGTAACGACGCATTGTCTAATCCAGAGTGTAGCAAAATATTTAACTTCTACTGTGGGTAGTAGGCACTAAAGTAGACATTGTTGTTTTAGTTCTTAAATGATGTGTGAAACAATTGAGTGAGACTTTTTCCAACTGTGCAGCAGTTGCACACTTTGGACTATATTAATAAGTCAGAAGTGACAACCCTTTTAAACTTGGGAAGCTCATTACATTTAATTCTCATCATATTACATTTGTACAGATGTTTAATCTAATTTACTTTAGTTTTAAATTTAGAACAAGTTTATTTACATTGCCAATTGTCTAATTCAGTATTTGTGTCTATTCCTTTGTGTAATTTTCAATTTTATAGTCTATCTACTAGAATCCTGTTGTTCTCTATTTCACGTCATTTTATATATTACTCTCCTGTACTCATAATCAAAGCAGGGTCAACTTGTCAAAAGTCAAAAGTAAACTTTTTATGATAAACCTCTATTTCCTGATTTAGAAATTTTTCACATTGTCTGTTATTAAAAACATGAATTAATCTAATAAATTTGATTGATTGCCCAGCCCTAGGTTGATCAATAACTGTGAATTTTTCAGGTCACAATATAATTATAAAACTTAAAAAAAAATAAAGGACAATGTGAAAACTTACTTCTGGACTTTTGACAAGTTGACCCTGCTTTGATTATGAGTATAGGGGAGTGAATATGCAAAATGCCTTCAAATTGAGAACAGTAGGATTCATACACACATACATTTACTTACTATTTTAGAAGCAAAAATGAGTGATTTCAAGAAGGGCTGGAGCAGGTTCACAACAAAACCTCCAAAAAGCATGTGGGTTGGAGCAGAGTTTAGACTTTAAAGGATGAGATTGGGCTATTTTTGTGTTAAATGGCACTGAATAAGTTCATGAAATCAAAAATCAAACTGAAAATTGATTAGGATTTCACTGTTGTTTGGGTCTGGTGTCAATAATTGTGACTAATCATCCATTTTATCACACATTAAACACACTAAATAACTAAAAGTAAACATTAAACTTTGTCCTGGACTAATAATACCTGTGTTAAACTGGGACAGATGGACTGGCAACACAAGTCAAGAACCTAAGTAGTTTCTGATTGGACTTGTTTCTCCAGAGCTGACCACATGCAAGTCTGCACTGCCCTCGCACACAGCCACACCTCTTCACCTGTCTGTGCCGGTGGCTCACAGCAGTCCTGGAAACAGGCCCTTGAGCCTCGGCAAGGGTTGCACCCCAATGCTGGGAGCGCTCTCACTGCCCGGTGGGTCTGTGCAATGAATCTAAATAATTAATTAATTAATCAAGATTATTAAATCCAACTCTGAAGTGCATTCTATTAACTTTCATATATATATATAGTATAGTATAGTAT
>JACM01008385.1:0-34705 GCA_000787095.1 Periophthalmodon schlosseri
ATGCTATTTTGAGCTGTACAGACACACTTGTTCAATGTGTCTGTACAGCTCAAAATAGACGTGAACACGGTTGACCAGTTTAATAGAGTGTATTTTTACTGGTCCAAAACATGACCTTTGACCCTAAGATCTTAAACCTCTTCTCACGCCCTGTGGTTGCTCCGCTAACTTTGTGAAACAGACTGTGTACACGTACAACTACAATTGCTGTTATGTAAAAATAGTTTAGTTTGTAAGATAAAAAATATGAAATGCTTTTTAAATATAAAATAAAATGTATAAATGTGTTTCCTAATAACAAAGATTATTACACAAATTTATAAAGCTATCGATCACAACACACCAGTCTTTATTTGTCCAGGTATAGTAGTACATAAGTGCAATAATATCATGTAATAACTGTGTGCGTTTTTAGGTCTGTTTTTACACATGACCTAACCTTTTCTGTTGAACACTGTTTATCATAGTGGGGTTGCTTGGCTCATGTTTCAAAGGCCTATCCACATGACAGATTTATATTCTTCCCTTAAGCCGGTGCATATGCAGTTGTCAGCCTGTGTTTCATGTGGGACTGTGGGGATTCTACAGTATAATATAGTGAGCCCATAAAACACGTGGAGGACCTGGGAGTGCCAATTACAGCGCACTGAAGCTAATGGGCTACGTTAATACCCATTCAAGTGTTTACACAGTGAATGCACTACAAATGTTTAAAGAAGACATGTTGTGTTTTTCCTGGTATTCTTTTTATCAAACTATAACATATTTAGATCATTGTTTTACATTTTGTTACTTTTTGTTCATAACTGCAGAGCTGGTAGGCCTCACCCCTTCATAGTGGCATTTCACTGTAGGAAGCAGTGGATTTTTATTTGCATGTTTTTATTGTTGTAAAATGTCTACATGATATTTTTAAACTCTACATGTATCACCCAGAGTCTGTTTTTTTTTAAATAATTGCAAGTCAGTACAGGGATATGGGTGGTGATAAGGGGTAGGTGAAAAAATACTTTTTTGAGCACTCAAGCCTCAGATACAGGGTTAGGGTTAGTTAGATAATGCAGGATTACTCAAATGCGCTTGAAAAAATTGAAATACAACTTTCAGTAAGTTAATGATAAGGGGACACTTTTGTAGCATTGTTAAAAGCTCATAATATGTCAAATTTACACAATATGTCCCCTTTAAAAACGTGATGTGTTTTTTTTTTTTTAATCTTTTGTAGGGTTTTCCACGTTGTCCTTGGCTGATCAGATGAGCCTTCTGCAGAGTGCCTGGATGGAGATCTTGGTTTTGAGTATCGTGTTTCGGTCGCTCCTGTGTGAGGAGGAGATCGTCTACGCGGAGGACTATGTGGTGGATGAGGAGCAGGCCAGGATCTCCGGTCTGTTGGATCTTCATGTCGCCATCTTGCCGCTGGTCAGACGCTACAAGAAGCTACGCATGGAGAAGGAGGAGTTTGTCACACTCAAAGCCATCGCGCTCGCCAACTCAGGTGCGTCAGATTATCCCGCATGGTCACTTTGTTTTGACTGTATTTTTGTGACACACTGTTTGGAGGTAGGCATGTCATTAAAAGGTCTGAATGATGAAGTTCATTTCAGATAAACAGCAAGATAAAAAGGTCTTTTCGTGTAGGCTTATGCTGTTTTGGAGCAAAGATTGACTTGAAATGGATTCATTTTAGTTTCTACAATTGGCCCACCTGTTTTTTTTTTTTGTTCTTACAAAAATATTGTAACTTGAATTGAAATTAACCCAATAATCTTGACATCCCCATTTGGAAGTTGCGTCATTAGGCTCTACTTTACCAGGCAATTCAACAATAACAAGAAGTTATTAAAAACAAAACAAATGGTGTATTAAAAATATATCAAATTGTCCCTACCTTTTTCCTTTTAAAATCCCCATGTTATCACAGCACATTTATCTGCTTTCTTATGTACAGTGATTTGCCTAGATTTTATGTCAGATGCCCTTACTGGTTCAATCCACTCCATTTATCTATGCCTGAGACTAACATAAGAAGTAACAACATTTTATTCACGTTTAGCTCTACTATTTGTTGTAATAATTTCTATGCTTTGCTTGTTAAGGCATGTGCACCTAGTTAAAAGTTACTATAAGCTGAACTGTCCTACAAAGCATCAAGATCGCCTGGTTAAATTGCCATCACAACAAACACTTAAAACCGTCAAGTGCGGGTTCATATCAGTTAGTAGATCTTATCCACTCCAAATAAATTGCTGATAAAAAGGGACAAAAAGGTCACGAGGAGGCAGTTTTAATTTAACGTTGCCTTTATGTGCGCACGTGCATGTATTTTTTAATTCGGCTCCATGTGCGGCGTGCCCGTGTGTGCGTGCGTGTAGCGCTTGTCACACGGCGCTCTCATTCTCTCCATCTCCATAACAGTAGCTGCCAGCGCGCCACGGCAGACGGAGATATATTTAGCATTTCATTAGGAAAACACTGGCTGTCAATAAAATGTGTTAAGTGGAGTGGAATGAGCGTTGGGGAGCGCCGGGGCCTCGTTTGTCCCAATGTGAAGAAGCAGCAACCGTATCGACACTTTGCTTTTCATGCGGCTGCGCCTGTCCCCCACCAATCAATGCCTGTTAGGACTCTTTCTCCTGCCTGACTGAAAAATGAAAAATGCTGAGCCCGCAGCTTTGGGTCCTGGGGATGACAAACTCTCCACGGGACGGGCTAGGTAAGGGAGAAGTGTGAGAGAGGGAGATGGGGGGGTCAGAGGGGGGTTCAAGGGGGGCAAGGGGGCAGATTTCGGCGCGTTTGAACACTGGGGTTCTGTGGGTCGGACAGCTGTGGAAATTCATGGGCATTGATTTTGTAATTAGCAGAGTATTGACGGGATTGACGCCAGGCTGCTGACGGATTACATGGAAATTGTTTCTTCAAAGTTAGTTTTAAGCTTTGACCACACAGACACTCAGAGGCACAGAGTTACCGACGCACACACACACACACATACTGCCCAGCCCGGATCAGATCAGTCTTAACATGAAGGATTCAAATGAGAGTGAGGAACACATGTGCGGTCCACGTAGCCTAGTTAATTTCCCAAGATAGAAACACAATTTACACAGAAGGCGACTGGTAAAAGAGACTTAATCAGTCAGTTAGGAACATAATTAGCCTTGTACTTTGCTTTTTTCTGCTTCATTTGCATACATCATACACAGGAGCACTTCAATCCACAACTTTCATGACTCTTAAAAGAGCCTACTTAGCTCACTCCCTTCAGACAGCAAGTATTTGGTGTTTACTGAGGTTCCTTTGTCACTTATTTAAACATGCTAGTCAAATCATATATAGTTCTTCTTCGAAATAAGTTGGGGCGTAAAACAAAATATTTCAAAGTACACACACACACACACACATAAAACAAAATACCTAATGTCACAAATGAGATACTGAATCTTTTCTTTAATTATTTTAATGGTTTATTTAAATATTCAACATATGTATTTCTTTCTTTATTTTACACATTTTGTATTTTGTGTGTGTGTGTGTGTTTTGTTTGTATTTGTTTTTGTTGATGTTCTTTTACACCAGATTTGTTTTTTGGTTTTTTTCAATAAATATGTTGACACTTTTACATATAATTTACAGAGTGGCTAACCTCTTGTAGTGTATTATTTCAGGAATCTTTCCACTTTAAGGATGAAGTATTGATGTTCTTTTTCTTGTCATAATATTGTGCCTAGTTGCTGGCTGACAGTGGATGCTGACTGTTTCCCATTGTAGACTCTAAAACACTGGTTGCTCACTGTCAGCCCGCCCTCCGGA
The DNA here is from genome assembly GCA_000787095.1 of Periophthalmodon schlosseri. Classification (NCBI taxonomy): domain Eukaryota; kingdom Metazoa; phylum Chordata; class Actinopteri; order Gobiiformes; family Gobiidae; genus Periophthalmodon; species Periophthalmodon schlosseri. The sequence continues at coordinate 3,811 of JACM01008385.1, forward strand.
GGACATTTTTTCTCACTTGTGGACTTGTACATGGAGCAGTTTTTAATAAGTCTCAACTGGTTTTATTTTAGTGCCTATACATAAGGGGGCCAACTGCTCTTTCTTATGGAAATGAAGGCCATCTGCCGCCATCATTCAGACAAACCATATCCAGTAATGCAGCCATCTGAATTCATTAGCAGGGGATGTATGCGCTCTGTGATACCAAAAGAAATGAATCTTTTTCCTGTCCGTATATTTATATGGACTAGCCTCTTCCTCACTGTCCCAGGGGTCCGGGCCACGCATAGGCATTTATTTAAAGAGTGTCATTAACTACTAACAAGAGAAAACCACTTGGAAACTGTATGTTAGCAGAGATGGTACGTGTGGAGGCAGAGTGGTTAACAGTATGTAAAGTGGCATGATACTAACCTGTGTGTTGTGTGTTTCTGCAGACTCGATGCATATAGAGAACATTGAGGCCGTACAGAGGCTGCAGGACTCCCTCCATGAGGCCCTTCAGGATCTGGAGGCGTCCCAGCATCCAGAGGACCCTCGGCGGGCGGGCAAGCTGCTAATGACCCTGCCCCTGCTCCGGCAGACCGCCACCAAGGCCGTGCAGCACTTTTACAGCATCAAAATGCAGGGCAAAGTCCCCATGCACAAACTCTTCCTGGAGATGCTGGAGGCCAAGGCCTGACATGCACTGAGTGACAAGAGTTTGACGGACAGCTGCATCGGCCAATCAGAGGCAAGAGACAGCAAATAGAAAAAAGAGCTGGTGTGCCAATTCACAATGAAAGTTAAAGTTTGGGGATTATTGAAAACATAAAGGGACTAAAGAAATATCAAGGGTAATGTGTATATAAAATGCTGTGTACAGAAATCCAGCGACTGTGGTCCTATTATAACTAACGGCCCTTCGCACTATATCAGCTTGAATTTTCTTATCTTATTTTCATCTCCAACACAGTATGTGTTAATATTAATGTAAACATTTGGTAACCCTTGTTTCATAATGTTTTAATCTCAGTCGTTGAAGCAATAGTCTCTAACTGGTCATAATAGGTGTATTGTATATTGTGTGAAATTGCACTGAGTTTGGGAGGAAAGTGTTACTGACATATTCTTATGTTTGTCATCAGAGAAGCATTCTCAATTTCCTCATGATATTTACCTCACTGTAGCTTCACCGACTCAGCGGTTGTAGTCAACTTGGTGCTTACAGATGGGAAGTGGTTGGCTAGTGATCAGAGTTTGCACTAGAAATCTATGAATAACATGGCAATAATGAGGAAGTCTAATTCTGAATTTTAAGTTTTGTGTTTTACTCCTGGACACTGGGAAATACAAACTGGAAGTGATACAGTTTACTCAGCTGGGTCGACTTTTACCTAGACACCTACCTAGTCGCAGTAAATCTTATTAAATATTATATTGTATTGATTGCCCCAAAATCCAATGCAATAATCTGCAATAAATGTAGCAACTGTGAGGGCAGGGCAGCTTCATATTGTTTCATATTAAATGCACTGATGTGTTAGATTAATTCATGGTTTAAGAACTTTGTAGGGGACAAATTCTTCTAAAGTGTCAGTATATTTGTGCACTATGGCAATTCTGGATTTTCTAGACGCAAATGTCTTTGATTTACAATTTAAATTTTGCCTTGTTGTAATGATTCACACAGAAAAAGTTTTAATTGTCAAAATATTTCACATTCTCGTGTATTTTGGCCCGTAATGTTTCTTTTCCGCACGTATTATTTATGGTATGGCTATTTATAACTATTGACTATTTATTATTATTTATTTGGATCTTTAATACAGTGATACACATTTAATCTTTGTTTAGAATTATCTTCAAATTATTTTCAACTTTAAATGCTATTCTAGCATTTGTATTAGTATTAAAACATGCACTGAGTTTTCCTGAAACAGTGCACTGAATTTTTGTGCTGCTAAACAAGTTGCCAAATCTTTAAAGAAGCATTAAAATCCTGAAGCTTGACTGAACAAAAATGTTATTACTTGACCTAAATATTACAATAGCAGTATATATAGTGAATACAGTAAGCTACTTAAAGAGACTGTCCCTGATGACCACTTTGAGGCAGTGTGAAGTGCCATTAGATGCTTCCCAAACACGTGATCCACAATAACTGGCTCTATACATTTACCATAAACCCTATAGAGAATATTATCCCTGTATACTATATCTATGGTACTCCCAGATGAGATGAAGCTTGCCAAAGTGCAGTGAATCCGCAAACGTCACAAGTACAAGTCAATCTCTTTCTCTCAAATTAGAAAATGGTTAATTTATTATAAAAACGTCTCTAATTCATCCAATTAATCCTAATAGTCTCCAAAGCTGAAATTCTCAGTAGAAATGGAGCAATTAAAATTCTGCTTTGGTTGTTACCTCTGGGACGGGAAATTTTGAGCTGGCAGTGGAGAGGTTTTGTCTAACACTCCACAAAGGCGATTTCATGGGCTTCAGTAATAGTTTCATACCAGAACGATCACTTGGCTATGCAAGGCAAATATGGCCACCTATGTTTCTGCTGGTAACTGTTATACATCACTCAGCCAAAACATTGTGACAGATAAATTATTATAGTCAACAAGAAATTTTTCTCACATGCAACAAAAATAAAGATTTGAGCATATCTAGAAATACAGTTTTATGATCAGACCAAACAACTGGGCCACAGCATCACCAAAACTCTTGTTATATATTCTATAATAAATAAGAAATTAAGCGGATGGTCGTAATGTTATGGCTAACTGGTGTACCTGTGATAATCTTATCTTTTTTTCAATTTGCAACAAAAGCTAATCATTGTCTGTGTTATGCAGTTATGATGGGATCAACATGTATATTGTTACTCCCATAGGAATTCATTTGTACTGAGGATACACTCATTATGAAAAACTAATAAACCAAGATATCCTTTTATTTTTATCCACTTTTGTATCCTCATCGATTTTGCTTATATCAACACAGCAGGGCGCGGCAGTCTAGACCCTATACCTCAATTTGTATTTTTTCTTCTTTTTTTTCAAAATTACAGCGGGTTTGGAAGCGGGCCACGGGTGTCTCCTGGGAGTAGTTGGCACAGAAATAAAGCGACATCACTGACTGGGTATTAAAAAAATGTAGATGAACCTTTTCCTGCAATTGGGGATCACATTCCTTGGAGGAGAAAGCTGCTTATTCGCTGTTCCATTTGTGGGACTTGACGAGATTTACATAAAACGTGCAGGACCCTTCCCCGGCTGACCCTGCTGTATGTACCATAGACATGTGAACAGGTTTTCTACACCTCAGAAGCAATATTGTGTTGTATGAATCACCTTTAAAAGAATACTTTGGTCCACATGAATTGTAAGCTTGCCCTGTGACCTTTGTATGGACGGGTTGAGAGCTAACTTGTGGCATTATTTGTGTTTGGTTTGTTGTGTTCATGCCTAAACTGTTGTACTCATCTGTAATGTAAATATGCTTTTTTGAGTGAGTCTGTCCTAACGGTGCACTGAATGTACAGTGACAATAAAATCACATGGTTTATGTAATCTGCGTGGATCTTTTTAATGTATTTTAAAATAGTGTGCTATTGTAATTGGACTCACAACAAAACTTAGTGTCTATTGGATGACAAGAGCTTCCCATCTGACTTTGTTGCAGAACATGAATTTTCATTAGTAATTTGGGGCGACAGTAGCTCAGTTGGAAGAGTGTCTGCCCACTGAAGGTTGGCTGTACAAATCCCGCTCTCGACATAAACATCATTGATAGAGGGGTCAGATCCACTGACCCACAGGTTGGCAGTGCGATTCCAGCTCCCGCAAATGATTACTGACTTTGTGTCCTTGGGCAAGACACTGAACCCAGCTTGCCCCCAGTGTCTGCGTACACTGGTATATGAATGTGTGTGTGAATGGGTGAGTGTTTCCTTGATGTAAAGCGCTTCGAGTGCCTAGAAGGTGGAAAAGCGCTATATAAAAATGTGACCATTTACCGTGACCATTTAGTGGTGAGTTCCCAAATATGTCTTTGGATGTGTGACTAATTTGCTGAACACATTATCAATCCTCTATTAGAATGTTGTACGGCTTGGCGTTCCCCATTGTGTGCCTGTGACTGTCCACATGTGCACGTGTTCATTGGCAGGACGTTGCTCCTGCCTTAGGGGTGTAACGGCATCCCCTGTCCCGCAGCTGTCAGCTGGTTAGCCGTCTACACCGCGTCCCATTTGACCTTGTGTTGTCTACATCACTGGCTGAATGCACATCTGACACACTCCTCTCTTTGTGGGGCAATCCTGTGGAAGTCATTTCATTTACTGCCCTTTCAACTTCAACCAATACAAGGGGGGCTGGGGAGGAGGTCCGCATTTAATCAGGCCGCCACATAACCAAGTCATTTATGATGCAAAAAAGATCTCTCAATGTTAGAATTCAAATAAACAGACTTGTCAAACTGCTCCTTATTTATTCTCTTTAAGCAACAATTGTTTAAATCATAGAAGCATTTGAAAATATGAACTATTGTTATTTCTGTAGATCAATCATACATTAGATTTCTTTTAATATTAGTGGTAAGTAATGGCCTATTGCGCCATGAAGAAATTTTTGTTAATGCAATGTGTGTATAGGCTGATAGTGTGTAGTCTATAAGAACACATTTTCTCACTTTTATCAACAGTTGGTTATTATGGGTATTTTGCTATGCAGCCTTCAGAATTACTTTTTAACTAATTAATTAAATTAGACAAGTTTAAGGAGTTATTATTTTCAAAACATTTATAATTGAGCAACCAAGATCATGTCTAAGCCTTAAACAATAGTTTAAGTGTACTTTCAATAATTTAAAGTTACCATAAAAACAATAATGCCATATTTCTTTTTATATAGGCCTAATATTAAAAATGAATACATAAATAAAGGTGATAGCCTATTTTTCTGAAAAAGTGTAACCTCTATATGGCCCCACAGACTCCTGACCACCCTCACACCTCCTCATTGCTTTGGCCTGTACATGTATGTTCTGTATTATTCAGCGGTGAAAGTCCACTGAGAATAGATTGTAAAGTGTCAGTCACGGTTACCCAGAGTGCTGTTGTCTTAGCGCATGTAACTAGGTGAAAGTGAGCGAAGGAGATAGGAAACCATCAATATGCTCGCAGTGTAAATTGAAGAAGGTCATGATTTATGGCTCCTGGCGAGCGCGCGCGCACACACACACACACACACACACACACACACACACACATATACACTGAATCTACTTTCCCCCTCTCGCTTGGCTCAAGGACAGGTAAGGGTGCCTTTTCTGCGCAGCTCATCCCGGGTCTGTGGCACTTTGGTGATGGACAGCCTGACACGGGGACTTTACAATGAGCAGCGCGCCATCTATAGGCCAAAACACTGACTGAAAGAGACTGACTGGAGAAGACGTTCACAGACTCATAGTCTAATAAAAAAAACACTGTAGGCCTACATCCCATCTATTGTTTTCAGCATCTCATCAGTCACTTGCGCGCCTGGGTGTTCTTTTACGCACAGACAGGGACGGGACAGCTGTGGGTTTGGGAAGGCCTCACAACAGCTGCAAACTCGGATCTGACCTAAAAGGAAAAAAGTTGGGCATTCACAGGACGCTACGTTATGCTACTGGTTTTCATTACCCACTTAGAAGATCCAAGCTCAAAATGGACTTCTTGGACACAAAAATATTTTAGACTATAAGGTCACATTAAAGGGCTGTAGCCTAAAATTCTCATTGGTGCACAGTCTGTATTTATTTGGATGATTTATTGCGTTTGGGCGCATCAGAAGCTGCGCCTTTGTATTTAGAGACAGAACAAACGCAGCGCGCATTACCATTTGACCTCTGCATCATGCTTTGTTTACCTGCCTCTCCTTACCTCCATATCTGCTCAGTCTAAATCAGGCCTTTCACCAGCCTCTCCCCGTGACACAGTTTTGTTACTGGGCGGCAAAGGTAAGTACCACATTTGCATTGCAAGATATCTCACACAACTTACGCACTAAAAAATACAGAGAGGAGGAAAAGCACCGCGGGTCCTTTGGGACAGAGCCACTCCCAGACGCTGTCGTCTAGGCTCCGGAGTCCTGACAGCTGCTGCGCTCCCCGGAGGGCCGAGGGAGAGGAGGAGAGGGAAGTTAGAGTCAGGGCGCTGTTTAGGAGCAGAGAGTTGGACTAAAACTGTTCATCTTTCTCTCAGGTCTGCGCAGTGAAAACACACAGGTGTAGTGTAAGAACAAATCAGCACAAATTTTACTGTGAAATATAGTTCTAGCATAAAATCTAGTTCCACTTAAATATTTAAATGAAATGAAATACTTCACATCGCATTCCTTTTACCTATTCAATTGTAAATTACCTCATCACTTTGCAGTCCCTGTTATGTCAAAGGGGGCGATTTAGTCTCTAGCCTAGACTGCAAAGTTCTGTCAACCACAGCTGTCAACATTTACTGTGTTTTTAGTAACGTGAACAGAAGGGAAATAGGGGAATGTGATGTTTTATGCAGTTAATACATTTTACAAAAACATTTTGTGCTTCCAATATTTCAGTGTGTAATCATTTTGATCTGTTTGAACAGGTGTTTCATTCCTTTCCTCTTATCCTTCTTATCCTTCTTTCCTGTAATGCTGTATTCACACGGATGATGAAGGTAAAGTAGCCTATTATACTGTATTTGTTTTATTCATAAAGTGACGTTATTCGGGCCATAAGTGCTGACTTAATTGCTGAGTTAATTGTGATAAGCAAAGGTGTGCTACAGCAAGCCATAAAATCCACAAAAAGACTCTCTAGGCTCCGGTTCAAATCTATGATCAGATCTGACTCTTTGGTCCATTCAGATGACACAGTGCTCCATAAACTATGGTTCCCTCACATAAAACAGCAGCTGAATAAAGCACCATTTATTTTTTGTTGTGTTATGAAAATTAAGATTGTTCGTGAGGGGTGGTTTACTCATCCTAGTGTTGATAACAAAGCAGATTTAAAAAAATAAAATGTGTTTTGGGTTTTCTGACCATATCTAATTTTTGTAGAAAAAAGTAATTCTGGGATTGCAGCAGAGGCTTAAGGGATTGTGATTGAATTGTATGTAAATGTGGCAAGTCAATTTATGTTTTTCACCGAATTGCTTATTCAGTATGGGAGCACAGGCAACATACAAGTTTCATTTCACAAGGTCAAAGGTCAAATCTTTTCTAGTGTTTGCAAACAGTCTGGTTTGAAATGACAAATCTCATTCTCATAACAGCAAAATTTAAATACATCTGCATATTTGTATACCACTACGTATATGCATACTACATGACTACACAATTAAAGAAATAAAAATGTTGAAATGAATCAAATATAGCCTAAAGACCTACTCATTAATGAAAACTGAAACATACTCACAAATGCAATTTCATGCTCAGTGCAGCAATAACATTTGTATTTTACAAAGATGAGTGCCTGCATTCAATATAAAGAATGATGTGCAACAAGTCCAGCCCCTCCCACCCCCGCCATATATTGCCATCACTGAACCAGGGCGGGTGCGGCAGCAGTCTGTGTGTGCTCAAGTTAATTGTACCAACGAGGAAACCAAATCTTAATTTATTTCTGGTTAGTCCGTGTAGAAGAGTGATCATTACGCCCCATTCATTTCACAGAACACAATTTTCATATTTAATGAGCATGACGCCAATACAATTACAGTAATTAGTCAAATCTCACTGTTGGTGGACGTGGCACGCGGCATTATATTATGGGATGGTCTTAATGATGTTGCACATGCGGCGCTCACAGGGTAATTGAGGGCATGCGTGGGTTTGGGGACAGGGGGACTGGGGATTGGAGAGCCAGAGCTGTGTCAGGCTGCTCTCGCTACATGCATTTGGGTCTATTTTTGAAATGGCGTGTGGATTGTTCATTTCTAAGGGCTCCATATTGGTGTTTTTCTGATTTTAAATGTTATGATGTCACACTTCCATATGGGGGGCAAGAGCCGGTTTTCTCTATTGATTACATTGAATTTTCATGGGAAATATTAAGAAGAATAAATCATAAATGTTGAACCTATTCACTAACAATATTCATTTTATCTACATTAAATATTACTGCCATACAGAATGTTGTGATGCCATATGAAACCCAATGATGATGTCACACTCTTATATGGGGTGTAAGAGCCAGTTTTCCCTATTGATTATATTGTATTTTCCCATGAAATTTCCAAAAGGTAAATTCACAAATGTTGAATCTGATCATTTCTATTGGTGACTAGACCCAAGAACTCAATGTATTGCAACAAACATCAGCATTTGAACAAAATGTTTTAGTTTCCACCTATCAGTATTAAATATTACTGGTCTGTAATGTTGTGTCCTCTGAAACCCAGCAATATTAGAAATCAGTGTTTCTTTTTGGAAATGTAGCATGCATTTGAAAGTTTTCTATATTATTTGCAAAAAAAATTACTATGAATTTTAGCATTTGTAAGCTCCCTTTTTCATCAAGTGCTACCACTGCAAAATTTGTGCTTTGGGAGAGAAACAGTGACAGTGCGTTCTGGACATTATAGTTGGGGGGTAAACACTTATTAACAAATGAAATTAATATTTAGAAAAGCGATTTAGAGCAAATATTTAAGAATGCCTTTTGAATTTACATAATATAAACTTGGAACAGAGATGGTACAACATCACTGCATAGGTCTCATAGGGAGTATTTGAAATAGAGAAATAGAAACAAAGAAACAAATGCAGAAGCCTAGTTACTGTGAGTGATGATACTGCAGTGTGTGACATTTTGGTTCAGGTTCATACAGCTGCTCTCTTCACACAAATCCTTATTAAATCTGCGTGTACCTTTAAGAGAAACTAAGACACGACACAGCGCTGTAGGGAGTTATTTGTGCAGTTTGATACGGCCCACTGTATCATTGGCGTGAGATCTGCCATATAAAGAGACTGAAGGCCAAAAGAATATGCGTTTTCAGACGTGGGCATGCAGTTATGACTTGACTGAATGCAAGCAGTGTGGATAAAAGTGAGAATAAACATTAAGCTGCAAATATCACCATAGAATGATAAAAAGTATCACTCAAAAATGAAATATTGAGCTTAAATCAATGCATTATGTCATACTTTTACATTTAATTTAATTCACATAAAATGTATAAATGGGAAATTGATGATATTACATTTATTTAAACACCACCATGTAACTTTTTAGTTGAGGTCATTCACTTTGGACGTGTCAAAAAAATAAACGAAAGGCTGTATTTTAAACTGAAAACTAAATGCCAGGTGATATTCCTTTAAATGTATCTATTTACTTTCCCCCCCACTTGCCAATGTCATCGTTACCAATATCACATTCAAAAGTGTTAGTAGTAGACTATGGCTACGCTTTATAAAATATCAGCCGTAGGTACATACGTGCTTGTGTGTATTTGATAGTTGTAAGGAAGCTATAATTTCAATCAAAGCAGGCTAACTTAATGGCCTCTTATCCAATTAAGGGCAGTGTCACAGTGAGTTAATGAGTGTAACGTCATAACAGAAAGAGCCCTATTAACACAACATAATTAGCACAACACAGTCAAATTAGCCTGCAATGACAGAGCTTTGGGTTTTTGTAAGCAATTAAATACCGTAAATGACAACAGTTAAGCAGATTTTAAGATGTTCGAGCCGTAAAGGGCATGCATTGTTGGAGTAAAGCTCTAGAGATAACGTTGCTGTTGTGGTAAACTTGAATTGAAGTTCAAAGACAAGGCTAAAAGTGAGGTAGGTCATAACAACTTCAAAAGACAACAACTGAAATTACTATATACCCATAAGATTTTTATTTAGCACAAAAAGGTGATCTCATTTGAATTATGTAAAAAAAAAAAAAAAAAAAAAAAAGAATTTGACTCCACAAAACAAAACAAAAAAACATTAGTGCAAACAGAGAAGACTGGTCATGATTTGCAGTCATACAGTCATAGATTCCCAACAGGACAGTGTCTGATGTCCAGTTGTTAATATTTGCTGTAACATTAGAACAAAACATAACCTTCCTTAAAACACATTTGTGCTGGAATCCTACATTGTAATCTTTAACATGAATTATTGGAAATCCTTAAAGCACAATATGTTACATGTGAGAGTGTGAACATGCTGCCTCTGAACCAGGCCTTATTAGTGATGTGCTAATGTGACATTAATAGCTTTTACTTTTTCACTCCATTAAGAAGCTGCTATCTGTTTCAGAAGCAGCAGCAGATGGTTTATCGGCTCTGCTCTTGCACTGCTGACTCTAATGGGGTGGAGCGCAGAGCAGTGAAACAGAGACAGCAACAGGCTGGCAACAATAACCTTTTCCACGTATCTGCGTGTTAAATTTGGAGAAACATTTAAAGGTCCACTATGTAACTTTTCTGATGGGAGCCCCGCTTGTCTCTGTGGAGATGGATATTGCTCTGCACCAGAAACGTTACACTGTGCACTTTTAATGTCATACATTTAGGCCAATTTTTTATTCCTCCATTTTGATTCCATCCTCAAGAGCAAACAATAACTCATTTTCTCAGATGATCTTTTTGAAGTCTTCTGCTATTTCAAAAGTTCATCTTGATTAATTTTGATATTTATCAAAATGAAACTGACTTCTCAACTACATACTATGTTGTCATGTTGCTATCGCTGCTAATTAACCATTTCAACATTCTTCATTCCCCTTGATTGCCAACAGAGGGTACAGGCACATGATACAAGCATTAAAATGAAATGACTGAGAGCACCAAAAGAAAACCTTTACTGGTTATGTTTAAATAGATAAACCAAGAAATATCATTGTAAAAGTGTCCAAAAAAGTGTCTTATGTATTACAAATTTGAATCAAGTGAACAACACGGTAAAGAAAATGTCTATACAACAGTTAATCTTTGACCTCCAGTCTGGTCTGTATTGTATTTCTTCTTTTAAGCTTTTGTTGAACAATGACGACAAGTCCACATTCGAACTATTGGCAACCATTGACTATGTGCTGAAACTGAGCCCCTGAGCATTGAGTAGTAGATCCAAGACCAGGGTCAAATGCCAAATAAGGAAAAATGAGCAGCAGAGACACCCAAGGGATACCTCTCATCTTGTAACTAGTGCATCCTCTTCTTCTTGTGTTTTCTCTGCAGGATGCCAAAGCTCCATGACCTGGGCCTGGATCAATCAATGTATTTAAGAGTGTGTAAATAGAAGAGACAGGAGGTGCCGATGAGGAGGCCTGCAAGGGACCAGTGATGGGTCCTGACTGTGTGGGAGCATGTGATCAAGTCCAACACTGAAACCTGTCAATACATGGGACATCACAGAGGGGCAGATACTGTCAAAGGGACGTCATGGGGTCCCAACAAATGAGAAGAAAGCTATGTTTTAGCAAATTATTTCACTGAGTATTCAGTTCTGTTATTATATTTGTGCTAGAGCCATTTAACATTTATTTAACAGTAACAAATAATGCTTAATGCTTATAGATGCAAAATGAGGTTACCTTATTTATGCCAACTGCTTTGTTGGGTATACAGTAAAATTCACCAATATCAACAGAAAACCGTTTATGTTACATTTTTCATGAAATAGAAGATTGTTTGTCAAATATGTTTTCTTCTCCACTGAAATTGATTCAAATTCATATAGAGGTCTGTAGAAATACTGTATTATGGGTGAAACAGCCACTGACCCTCTGGCTTGATTGAATAGCTGCAACAGAGGTGTAATCCATAACTACGCACAAGATTTATATGTTTTTTGAATGTGGAAAGGAACCTATTTGATATTTATGTATAGCCCAGGTGATAGTATCAGCAGCCATAAGTGAATATTCCTGTAGAGAAAACAAAAACATTACTCACCTGCATTTACACAGCATGCATATCAAATCGCGCTTTGTGAATGCGGAGGGCGTCATAATTCTGCTTATCGCACACGCGTGACAGGACACAGCTGAGTATAAAGCTAACCATTACTGCCCCGGTAAGTTATATGCAACATCACAGTCTGCAGAAGCGCACTGGCCAGCTGCTCAAATTAATCAAAGAGCCCACTTCCCTTTATGACACAAAGCAAATAGTCATAAATGCTCTTATCGGCCGCTCTAATAGTGTGGACGTTACAATCAGATTCACGGTGGCATAAACTATTACATTTCATCTTTATCATGGCCAACGATCAGCTCTTTTTCATGAGCCTCGTTTATAACCAGCAGACAGTGTGTTGCGTAATGAAATTCAAAGCAGTCTATCTGTGCAAAGATCTCTCTTTCTGTTTACCTGTATTTACATATATTTATGTGAATGTTATTTTACACAAAAGGTGCACAGGCATGATGAATGTGGGATTATGGCCCCGCAGTGACATCTGATCCGCTGGATATCGTTCAGTGGTCAGCTTAGTGGTTAAAACCTGGAACTTTTCTTCTCATCTAGGGTTATTTTATTGATGTAATTGAATCAACCCAGATGGTTTAGCTAATATTAGCATAATTATTTTTGTATAATTTTTGGAAGATGTGTTGCAAAAATTATACAAAAATAACACGCCTGTTTCAGCTGTGCTTACATGTATTTATTAAAATATTATTAAGCAATATTTTACTTTTTCATGCAGGTGCAATACAGCTCCTCACTTTTGTCTCTATGTCTGGGCTTGTGCTTTTATGAGGCCCATGGAGCTTTGATTAATCAATTAATACTCCTTTTCTCAAGGTCTTTTTATAAACCTCATCATTAATAAAAGTAGACATTCAATTAGCAACCAAATCTTGATTGCCAATTTTGTCATAACACTCTTCCATTCTCTGCCTCAGTTTTCTGTTATATAGTTGGAGGTGTGGTGTGGATAGAAGAATTAACTAATTTCATTAATCTAATTGTCATGGCTTTCAACCATCCCGCTAATAAGTACAAATTAATATGATTAATCAATTTGACGACATAAACTCATTCAATTACAGTTTTTCAAAGGCGAGTGGGTGTGTTGGTGTGATAGGGAGGTGGGCAGCCGAGCAGCTTGCTCTGAGTTCAGCCCAGCCCCCAAAATTGAAGCCAAGTCAGGCAATTAGTCATTGAGAGTAATTTTAAGTGATCACACTGAAGACTGCATTAGCTCACTGATATTTTAGAAGAGAAGAAAAACAATCAAACCAAAGATAATATCAATAATGATTTCTTTTTCATCTACACAAACACTTTTCTTCACCTTTTCAATTTTTTTTTACATGGACACCTAAGCCTCATATTTCATATATTATATAACGCAGACATAGTGTATGATCAAGGTTTTGCCAACAAAGTTAACAACTAAAAAGAAAAAAAAAAGAAATATCTTGAAATGTACATAATATTTAGTTGAACAAATAAGCAGTTATTGCCTAAACTATTAAACTATACTCTGTTAATCTGTTAAGAAGTTGCATGCATAAAAAGGCTATACAGACATCTTCATAAATGAGGCCTATAATCCGTCCCTTTGTCTTCCAAGTCAGAGCTAGTGATCCAGACACTGTTCCCTTTACTGTAATTGTCCTAAACTCCTCTTAAACACATGAAGACTCTGGACTAATCGTCTGTAGCTTGTTTTCTCTGAGGATGTGATCTGATTTGTATTTTTCAGACCTACACCTTGCTGAGAGGGAATGTGCTAGCACAGCTGTTTGGGTGATGCCCTTTAATGCTCTCTATCTTATCAGCAGCATCGGCCTATTCAAACTCAAGTGTGATTGTCAGTGTGACTCTGTTTAGGGCTTACACTGGGAATAGTTTATGGAGGCCTGTCTCTAATTTGTGAAGTGAGGTATTATAGAGCAGACAATTAGACTGCACTTCGATTGGTGTATCGAGGCTTGGATGCTGACAGTCAAGAGAAGGCTTTCAAATGTCATACCAATTAATCTATCCAGCCATCAAACAATATTCTGGAAACAAAGTCAGGGGGGCGATCAATCCGCATCACTTTTCTCCTCACCGGGTTATGGGAAAATTGATTTGTCAAACAAAGCATTTTGGAAGCAGTGCATGGACTTGTTCAGGATCCATTAGCCTCCATTGAGCATTTTGTTTAACATAGGATTTTCATCACAGAGAAAATGCAGTGTCCTCAATACTGAGAGACACAACTTTACGATTTCTGATTTCTTTGTTCTTGCTTTGAGAGCTTTAGAAAGTGCTGATAAGGATCAAAAGGGGCTCAAAATATATTTACACAGAGATAAATTTTTAATTTTTGCTAGTGTTTTTAACAGCATACAGACACAGTCCTGTTCATAAAATTTAAAAGGCCTGGGCTATATGTGCACTGTGGGGCAATCCTGAAGAGACTGTTGAAGAGTACTCTGTGCATGTGTATTGTTCTGAGACATAACTGTATCACATTGTGCCCGTCATGCTGTTTTAGAGAGGAAAGCACTTCCTCTATGGGATTCCTCCACCCCATCCCCTGATAATGTATCTCTCCCTAAAGGCTAGGCCTCTATGACCTTGTCTTATTCATCGAGGACGTCTTAAGCGAAAGAACGGAATCCTGAATGGGCCATTTCCCCTCTTTTAACACTCCTTTAATGTCATCAATGAAATATGAAGTCATTAGACGATATTAAAACACTGCTGACAAACTAATTAACGGGACACATTAAACAGGCCGAGCTTGATTAATCCGCTTTAACGATTCTTTTTAAGTGGTTCTGGTCAAAATTAATACCAATTTACTGGTGATCTTAAGGAAAAAAGTACTCTAATGTGCATCATATCTCAAGGGCAAGCTGTGCAACCTACAGTCCCATCTACAGTCCATTTGAAATAAGATAATATAGACCTTGTCTCTAGTCTATGTGGCTCAAGTACAATATCTTTTAGTAGTGTAAGCAGCAGAGTGAACAAACAAGCAAGTACCCTACTTATAGGGCCAGTTTTGTTTACGCTCCTCATAACCATGTATGCATCCATGACTCCCCCTTGTGGTTAATGCCGGCAACACGGTTTGATGAAATAGACCTACGATTTATTGGACCATCAAAATAGTTTTTGTAAAGTAATAATCTCAACCTATCGTTAGCCTAATATAGACCATTGATAGGTCTGTAGTAATGATTATGTCTTTCTATCTTATCTGGCGTAAGGAAACACGCCGAATTTCTTCTAGTTGTTTATTTTCTGAGCACAAGGGCTACTGTAGGCAGTAACCCACGCTAAAGCAAGAGGAAAACAACAGCAGTCTCAACTCCTAGAACCAGTCTCCCAAAACACACCAGTAATTGACGAATAGAACCTTCACATGAAGTTATCGGCATAGCAACCAAGTGTCACATACAAGATCAGTTACATTAACAACAGCACTAAACAGTTACAAGAACAACAAAACGTGTCCACTCTGAACTTAACACAAAATATCTGATCACTACGATACATATAAACGTATACATGTAAAATATGTATATGTGATTTGATTTTTACATTTAGTAAGGCAATGATTGGGGAATCAAAACAAAGGGGAGGAAATGTTCGTTGCAGAATCGTGACGTGTTTCCGTTGTAGAGGCGTGCTTTGCCGCAGCCTGCTAGCTACACCAGCTCCATTTGGATTTGCAGATTATTTTTCCAATTAGATAACGTAAAGGCATTACATTAGTTTACATAGAGTCACATTGTTCTAAAAACGATGTCGGTTATAAATGGTTTTGTAACTCAAAACTTAAAATGTAGGTAATTTATTAAAAGTTCAACATTAGCTGTTAGCCTCGCTAGCTGCCAGACACCGGTTGGGAATGAACAGAAAGGCCGCGTAGTCGCTGAATCCTGGCATAATGTATCCTTCGTGGGGGAATTACGGTGGATCTCAACAGTCCCAAAATTATGGAGCTGGTAGCAACACTGGGAATGCCGCTGGGTTTGGAGGCTCAGGCGGCGCCTCCATCTTCACCAGCCTCCAGGAGCAGCACCTCCAGCAGATGCAGCAGCTGCAGATGCTCCACCAGAAACAGCTCCAGTCGGTGCTGCACCACGGAGCGCCCAGCGCCGCCGCGTACAACCCTGCACCCTCGGTCGGATATTCAGGCTCTTCGTGGCAGTCCTCTGACACTGACATTCAAGACAATGCCATTGGGTCTTCGGCCTATTATATTCAGAATAACTCTGCCAATCTGACGATGAGAGGGCCCCCGGCACAGCCACAAGACATCCAGCCTCCGCCGCCGTCTCAGCCGCACCCAACCGAGTCTCAACCCGCTCCTCCACCCCCAGAACCCCCTTCTGTGAAAACTAAAGTTCCCGAGCACAATGCACCTAAGCCCAAGGAAAACAAGCCCGCGCCCCCCGCTCCCGGGAGCGATAAAGCGACATCTTTACAGGTAATAATGTTCTGGGCTCATCCCACCTGTTATTTAACTCTGACTTTAAAAACAACTCTAGAAACTGGGCATGTGACTTATTCAAAATTATTAAGAATTCGATAATACTCTGTAAATTTATCACTAAATATAAATAAACAATGTATGTCCAAGCAACGTATGCCTTGGTTTAATGTTTTTTGTTTAACACATTTTGACATGATCCACAGGATCAACAACAGCAGTGGTACAAACAACATCTTCAGAACCTTCAAAAGATGAAACAAGACAGAAGTAAACAAAACCAGAAGGATGGTGGTAGTGCTACAGTGCCGCCGCCACCTCCAACTTCAGAGCCACCCAAAAGAGCACCACCTCCTCCTCCCCCTAAAGAGGAACCACCGGCCCCACCACCTCCACCGCCTTCAGAGGTAGGCAACATTTAAACATCACAGTAAAAATCATTAAATCTTTATGGTCTTGTCTTGATGGGATTTATGCACCAGTGCAACATATACAACAGTGTCCCATGTCTAAAAATATATTGTATTTGCATTAAATTTCATGAAGTCACATTTTCAACTCTTAATCTAGCTGTATCAACTTTTTATTTCTATTTGTAGAATAATTTCTGTCATTGTATCAAGTAAAACAGCTCTGCTCTACTGTATTCATTTGGAATTCCAGAATTGTTTTTCCTACTTGTGCAAGTTTCCAAGTACGTTTTTAAGAATCGGTGTGTTGTTTTTTTCCAAGAGCCTTTGAATACTGTCTAGATAGTCATTACTGTTGTCCTGACACACGTATGCCTTGTGCATGGGGTTTAATGTGGTGAAACCTAAATCAATGCATTTAATTATTGTAGATGCTTTAGACTCCAAAGCCCTGTAATTTCATTAGCAAAATATTTAAAACGTGTTCTTATACTGGTCTCACTTCCTGAATTTGGCAGACCAGTTTCAGCACTGGAGGGCGCGTATCCTTAGTACATAAGTTCACATAGGGCTGGGCGGTATGAGAAATTTGATAAGATTCTATTTTAATTTGTTTTATTAAAAACGAATTAAATGGCTTTCTATATCACTTCCTTCAACGCCTTATTGTTTGCCATTGAAAACAAATAAATGACAAATTTCTAATGTCTGAACGCTGCTCTTACTGACAGAGGATTGACTCTAGACCTCGATTAGTGACGAAAAAAAAAACCTCATGAACTAATGACCAGTAATCCAAGCATTGTCCTTTAAGACGGGGTATTATACTTCTATGGGGTATTAACTGCTAACACATGACATATGTAGATCACCATGTTGCCTTTTATTCATTGTTTTGAAAATGCTATATTTGCTGAAAACAACATATTAACGAAAGTTTCACTTTCGTTTTTGAAGCTCTCCCTTCCCTTTGCTCCCTGTGTTATGACACTCCCCCTTTAGAGCGCTAAAAACAAAAGAGCATTAATGGTTTGTCAAGTTGCTGTGTACAGTTTTGTATAATGTTTTTGTATATTTATGGTGAATTGTTGTGTGGCAGCATGGGTGATGTAGGCTTATGGGATGAGCATTGCACCAAGTCTTACAGCTAACTGTTAGGAGGGTTCAAATATGACCCCGGAGAGATCGCTAAAATACTCAAATATACATCATCATTATGTCACCAGAATGTGTAGAAGAAACCCACTTATCCATGATGATCTCTTCTAGATTGTTGTTGTTTTCACTTTCACAATTGTTTAAATATGGAACCTATTCATAGTATTAAAATTATAATTATTCATATCCAGAATATTTCTAAACGTCAGCAACTTTAATAAATATTGTGATGTAATCATTAATCGCAATAATTTTGGCCATGATGAATTTCAATATCATCCCATGCGAACACTGTAATGACTTGTTTTATAGTGCAAACCAGTATATCACATTAATCTATTAGGGCCATTATGATGTGCTTTGATTCAGGTAGATTACTTGTTCTAAAACTTTTAGGTGCAATCAGTGTTAAAGATATTTGGTGCAATCACAAAAGGCTTAATTAATGCAAAAAGAAAAAAACACAGCCCCAATCAGCAGATTTTCAATTTATTTACTTACAATTAAGACTTGTCTGTTGGCCTTTACAACATATATTTAAAAAGGTGTTATTCACATGAAATTTAAATAGGAAATTAACTTCTGAATGTCTGAATGTTGAGGCTGTAATCAGTTGTGAAAAGACCATTTCACTAAAAAGCGACCACAGTCAGGTGCTCCCTTCCTGTTCTAGAGCCAAGGAAGTGGAGAGCTTCAGGACAACTGTTTAAAATAAAAATAATAGGTAATGCTGTCACCTTCTATAGGCTTAATGGAGGTGCATCACACACAACTCCATTGTTGACAAACCAAAAGCTCCCAAAGCGTTTTACAGTGCATTATTCATTCACACCTCACTCTGTGATGTTAAGCTACTATTTTAGCCACAGCCGCCCTGACTGAAGCGAGGCTGCCAATCTGGAGTTTTCGATGGCACTCCACATCATCACAGAATACCAATATACAGTAAAACTTTCAGAGATGTATCCTTGCACGCAACGAGGTCATTCTAATATTTCAAGAGAAAGAAAGTCAAGTTACCAGAATGGCTCTTCCTCAATGACCTGACGTGTAACCAGTGGACAATACAGAAAACTAGGCCCTCAGAGCCTTCAGGATGGGTCCTCCTCAAGTATCAGGACCAGCAAATGTTTTTTTTATGCAAATTATTGAATCATTTTTAGTAAGGTGCCCAGCACCTTCTTCTTGTGTTTTACATTATTAAATTGAACATAGTCTGTGGTTTGATGTCTTGGCATATGTGAATTACTAGGGTTCTTGCCAATATCTGGTGAAAATGTCATACAATAATGACAATAGCATCTTTTTAGAAGTATATATATCTACTGAAAAAAGTATGTATTGTACAGGTAGAATATTGTTTTTCCAGGGCAATTTTACATGAGAATGATTGCCTATAAACATTTATATTATTTGCATGAATTTTCAGAGTGAAAATGTCAAAAAACTTCCAACACTTACAGACAAAGTAAGTCCCAGCAACCATGTCCCATCTTCACAAGTCATTTCACATAATGTGATGTTTATGTTTTTCCATATTTTTTGTCGCACTGCTTAATACAGTTTGTAGTGATTCTTAATTTTCTGACTACATATCAGTTTATTTAAAGAAGGTAGTCAGTAAAATATATTATCAGGTTTAGTATTTGTGGATTTTTTTCCACTTTTTTTTTTTTAAGAAAATGCAATATAATGAAAAATGACAAATTATTAATAATGCTCTGTTTTGATGAGTACTTTAAATGCTGTCCCTACATCATAATACCCTGAATGCAAGGTACAAGGAGGAAAATAGTCCGAATAGAATTTGTAAAACTCCATAAACTTTATTCCGAGTTCTATTTTGTTTGAAAAATGCCCCTTTAAAACAAACTTGATGATTATAGTTCATAACTTCTGTAACACCATTAGTTTGTGTAACACAGTTACGTACAAGATTTTCAGTTCATCTCTGCCTTGTTTCCATTCAAAGCCTGAAACTCCTCAAGATCCGGAGGAGGCTGTGCGCCTCCAGCAGCTCCAGGCTGCTGCAGCTCAGTGGCAGCATGTGCAACAGCAGAGGGCAGGTTTACAGTACCAGGCTCTCATGAAACAACATGAGAATCTTCAGAAGGTCCTCGAACAATATCAACAACTCATTCAGCAACCTCCAAACCTCCAGGTGTGCACTATTGTCTTTTACCTTTATAAAAAGAGAATGCACTATATTACAAACGGTAGTGTGAGAATGTGTTCTTTATGGCTCTACCAAGTAAGCTAAGAAACGTTTTTTCGATTACTTCTATGGCTACTTGTTTAACAATAATGCATATCTGAATTGCAGAGCATTTAATATAAAATGTACTTAATAAAACACGTTTTTTTCATAAATAATAATAATAATAATTTCTTTGTATGTGTTTTATTTTTATTTTACTAGACTATGTCAGCTGAAATGCAGTTGAGACATTATAAAACACAGCAGCAGCGTTTTCTTCCATTGTATCAAGAGTGGGATCGGACTTTCATGCTGTGGTATGAGCAGTTCCAAAGCTATCCCCACAAAGACCAGCTACAGGACTACGAAAGCCAATGGAAGCAATGGCAGCAGCAGATGAATGCCACAAACGCTCACATTCAGGAACGTGTGGCCACCCTCACTCCAATGGTTCCCTATCCTTCAACTCAATACAGTGGTGGGACTATCGGGCCTGACCATGATCATTCCAACCAGGAGTCGGTAAACCAAGGTGCTACTGATTATCCTTCCACTTTTAACAGTGTTGGAGGTTCACGGTGAGTCTTAGACATTTTCATAAAAAAATTGCTGACCCATGGTAATTTAGAAGACCACAATTTTTGTTTTCCAGATTTGACCAAACGCAACAGGGATTTGAAGAAGCCTGTGACGCTCCAGAGCAGAGTTTTGATGCTCCCTCACGATTTGATGCTCCCCCAAGATTTGGCGGTCCAGGTTTTGATGGTACTCCCAGATTTGGCGGTCCTCGGCCACGCTTTGACGGTCCTCGGCCACGCTTTGACGGTCTTCGGCAACGCTTTGATGGGCCTCGGCAACGTTTTGATGGGCCTCAACAACGATTTGATGGTCCAGGTCAACGTTTCGATGGGCCTCAGCAACGATTTGATGGGCCACGGCAACGGTTTGAGGGGCCACGGCAACGGTTTGATGGGCCGCAGCGATTCGATGGGCTGCAGCGATTCGATGGGCCGCCACGTTTTGATGGGCCCCCTCGATTTGATGGGCCTCAAAGGTTAGACCAGCCACGGCAGCGATTTGATGGTCCTCAAAGATTTGACACTCCAAGGCAACGTTTTGATGGCCCATCAAGATTTGACCAGCCACCACGATGCTCCCAACCTCAAATTGGCTCACCACAACGACCACCTGCCCCTCTACAACGTCTACCCGTACCACAACAAGAAAAACATTTGGGTCCTCAGCCCAAGACTGGACTTGCTAATAAACAGGTAGTTGAGGAACTAAAGACTGATGAAAAGAAGGATAGCGCATTAAAATCAGATAATGACTTGACAGATGACAGCATGATTGGAAATGCAGGCTTTTTTGTTCAAAAAGATCCAATACCACAGACACATAAAAATGACGACCTGTCTGGTGATGAAAAATCCAAACCTACTGATAACAAACCTCCTGTATCAGAACATTCAGATGTGACACCTAAATCTGTGGCACAAATTGCACATAAAGATGAGTTGCAATCAAATCAATCAACCGTATCACAACAGGATTCCAAATTATCCAAGCCAGGACCACCAAAAGCAGATTCTTCAATGCCTTCAGTTGGTAGAGGTCGTGGACAGCCTCAGGTACTCATTCGGGGTCGGGGACGAGGCCGTGGGCAAATGGAGGAAAGAATGTTAAGTGGGCCAAACAGTTCATCATTTGAAAGAGACATAGATGATCAGTCTTATGATTATGGACAATCCGATACAGAATTAGCCTTGCCTGAGGAGCCACAGGAGTATCACTGGCAAGATTCTTCACATGTGGAGTTTCACGATAATTCAGAGCCAATCAGTGAAGAATTGTGGATGCCCGATGAGCAGTTCTACCCACTCGAAGAAGAATATTATGAAGAACCAGTGGAGCACTATATGGGAAGAGGTGGGCACCCAATGATGAGGGGAAGACCACCAATGCCGATGGGGAGGGGTGGTCCTCCGATGGGGAGGGGTGGTCCTCCGATGGGAAGAGGTCGACCTCCTTTCATGAGAGGAGGGCCCCCTATGGGTAGGGGAGGGCCCCCTATGGGTAGAGGAGGCCCTCCTATGGGTAGGGGAGGTAGAGGGGGTCCACCCATGGGTAGAGGGGGTCAACCTATGCCCAGGGGAGGTCCTGCAATGGCTCGGGCAGGCCCACCACGTGGGCGAGGGGGTCCACCTTTGAGTAGAGGGGGGAAACCAATAGGTAGAGGTGGCCAACAAGCTGGAACAGCCCACACAGATAGCCACTGGGAGGATCCAGAGTTTGCCGAGTATCCACCAGAAGAAGACCAATACTGGGATGAATGGGGACCTCCTATGGGTGCGAGAGGTATGAGACCGCCATTTCCACCTGGTCGAGGTCGCCCACCTCGGGGACATCCACCCTTTACACAAGTCAGACCTCCTCATCCAGCTCATAGACCAGAGCATTATGAAATGGACACTGAATTTGACCCCATGTATAATGACCCTCATGGGCGTCCAGTGCATCCTGAAGCAGGAAGAGGGAGGGGTCCACCACCACACCCTCACGAAATTGGTCATCATCAGGATTGGTATGATGAAGAGGCAGATAGGCAAATGGCATATGGCCGTGGCCCTCCTCCCACTCCACATGAGATTGTGGAGAGAGATGAAATGAGGCGGCCTGTTGGTCGTGAAATGGGCAGAGGCACATATCCTCCAGACAAAGAATATGAACAAGATTTGAAAGAGGGGTTTGTTGCAGATTATGGGCATGGAGAAAAAACGTATTGCCGGGCATCTGATTATCCTCGAGATGTCTACGAATCACAGTGGGACAGAGAAGCTCCTCTGTCTGAGAGGAGATATCCACCTCGTTTGCTACCAACGGAGTTGCACAGAGATGACCCCTGGGCTGAAGAGAGAGATAGAGGTTACCCATATTCCCTTAATGAGCGAGACCGGCCAAGAGGAGAACTTCGAATAAGGGAATATGGAGATGAACCTCATTATCGACAGGACGATCCCTCTTATTCTGTGACGCGCTCTAGACTATCCCCTCTTCCAGAAAGACATTATCCAGACTATGAACCTAGAACTGCTTATCAGGAAAGCAGAGACGTGTCTTTAGAAAGACCAGCACCTGCTGTTGAGGCAGTTTCAAACTTGCCAGAAAGCTCACTTGAACCTGTAACACAAGGAACTAGTGCAGGAGGTCTACTGGCTCTTTCTCAGAGGCAACATGAGATCATCTTAAAAGCAGCTCAAGAACTGAAAATGATTAGGTAACCTATATTATTCTGTACATTACTTATCCTCCCTTTGGCTAAGCTTTCAAATTTACATGCCGATTTCTCTCCAGGGAGTTGCAAGAAACAAAGCCATCTAGTGTTGAACCCCAGCCTGCTCCTATTGCTCCTGACATTTTACCTGAGCTTCCTGCTGGTCTTCTTGGTCTAGAGATTCCACCAGATATTAAAAATGTGTTAAAGGTATTTTTAAAATTTGTGTAGGAAGGTAATTTATAAAAAAAACAAAACAAAAAAAAAAACCTGATACATTTTTTCACTCCTTCCCAGGGTATAGCTTCACAATCTTCAACTAAAGAAGCTCTGTCTGGAGATGGCACGTCTGCTACCACTGATTATCAGCTATGTCTTCAAACTCCAGTTCTCCCAAAGACTGTGGATTATGCGCATGGACATGGTAGGATTAATAATGCTTTGACTAACTGGAACCAGTATCCTTGTAATGTGAATGTTTTGTTTTTGTTTTTTGGTTTGGCATTTTTAGAGCCTGGGGCTACTGTTGAGAAAATATCTTATGGTGAAAGGATAATCTTAAGACCAGATCCTTTGCCGTCTGACAGAGGCTATGAAAAAGGTACTTTTGGCAAAATAAATACTGAATATAGTCAATAAACGACTTTCAATTACTGCTTATACTGCCTTTATAACTCTGATTAATACTTTTCTGTGCATTTTGGATTCTAGAACCACTAGGTCTGCGAAATCCTTACAGCAGAGACCACTATGAAAGACGGGACCTGTATTTGGACCGCCGAGAGTACAGTAGAGAGAGAGAGTACAGAGAAAAGTTACCTGAAAGAGAGAAATATGAGAGAGAGCGGTATACATCAAGAGATGACAGGTAACTCTATGCCAAAAAGAAGACGCTTTTTTCTATACTTCTGTTATATTGTTTGTTATTTGCTTTTTTATTCAAGCACACAGTGTTTGACTGAAGAAAGGTATTGCATCACATTATGTAATGCACTGTAATAATAATCACTAGCATGTTATTAGAATTTAGTATTTATTATAAAATCTTTTTAAAGATCTGCAGTGCCACGCTCAGGATACCGTGAGAGGGAGAGAGAGAGAGATGTTCGAGAGCGAGACCATAGTGGCAGTCGTGACCGTGAACATTATGGAAGACCCGACTACGACAGAGCACCTTACAAGCAATCCAGTCTGGAACGGGAGCGCTACAGCCATGGACCCTCACCCCAATGTATGTTCAGTTTGTTTATTGTAATACAGTTCAACTGAATATTATAGCAATGTTATGTGTTCATTTCATTTCTGACTCAAAGAGAGTTAGTTTGCGATACGTTCATTTGTGTATGTATGCAATAAAATTATAGATCAGTAAATATGGAATTATGAAATGCATTAGAAATTGGCTTTAAATTTGATCTGTACATTTAAGAGTCTAAGGTAAATGCAGAATTGAAAGTATAACGGTCAATATGCACTTGTAAAATGTAAAGTATTTTATTGACTTTTCTAGTGGAACGGAGAAGCTATGAAGATCGAATTCCTCCCCCTACTCCAGTGTTGCCACCTCCTGCTCAGCCTTCAGCTCGACTTGAAAAGAAACCAGAATTGAAGAACATTGATGATATTCTTAAAATGCCTGGCAGATTGTCTCGACCCGACAGGGTAATCTAAGTGGCTATAAATGTGTATTGTAATTTATCTGTATATAAATAGTATTCATTTGTTTAACACTTTGCTTTATCTTTGATAGATTGTTATCATAATGAGAGGTCTCCCGGGAAGTGGAAAAAGTCATGTTGCAAAGCTCATTAGAGTAAGCCTAATGTTTAATGTTTAAATGTGTAAACTTGCACGCTTTTTTAGTAACTTATTTCTTCTGTGTTAAGGACAAAGAAGTCCATTGTGGAGGTGCACCACCACGGGTTATTGTTTTGGATGATTATTTCATGACAGAAGTTGAAAAAGTTGAAAAAGACCCTGATACTGGGAGGAGGGTTAAAACTAAGGCAAGTTCTGTTTATTTTTGCTAATTGACAGTTGAACAAACAATATTTATTGTGAGGTTGTTTTCATGTTTAGGTTCTGGAATATGAATATGAGCCAGAGATGGAAGAAACTTATCGGAGCAGTATGCTTAAAACGTTCAAGAAAACCTTAGACGATGGATTTTTCCCATTCATCATATTAGACACTATTAATGACCGAGTGAAGCACTTTGACCAGTTCTGGAGTGCAGCAAAGACGAAAGGGTTTGAGGTGTGACTTGTGTTTTGTCATTGCTTTTTTCTCTTTTTGTCTTTTTTCCAATTAGATTTTGTGTTTCATAGGTGTACCTTGCTGAAATCAGTGCTGATGTTCAGACATGTGCAAAGAGAAACGTCCATGGACGCAAAGTGAAGGATATAACTAAGGTTCGAGAAGTTTCCAATATTAAATAAAAAAAAATGTTTATTGGATGACCACTAAAAACGGCATTTTCTGTTTTACAGATAGCCAATAACTGGGAGCCATCTCCAAGTCATATGGTGTGTTTAGATGTTCGTTCCATTCTGCAGGATGCTGCTATAGAGGAGGCAAGTTCTGCAAGATCTTAACGCCCATTAGATTTTTTCTTATTTATTTGATTGGGACAATGCATGTTAATGAACAAACATGATACAACATAAATGTAAACATACTGAATTATAGCCAAAGGCTAATTTCCATCCCTAGTCCCAAGGGCTGGGGTCATAAAAGGGTCAAAATAAAAATTGCACACTACACTCATTGCACAGTTCCATAATTGCACGTTCCATAATTGCACGTTCCATAATTCCACGTTCCACTTATTGCACATTCCACTCATGGCACATTCCACTCATGGCACATTCCACTCATGGCACATTCCACTCATGGCACATTCCACTCATTGCACATTCCCACTCATTAACATTACATTCATTGTACAGTTCCCATTATTGCACCAAACAAAATATTGCACATTCCATTCATTACACAGTCCTCATTATTTCAGTCATTTTGGCCACCCATTCAAGACACTTACATTTTATACCCACCCCCTTCATATTGCTTTTGTACTGATTATTTGTTGTGTTACAGGTGGAGATGGAGGATTTTAATCCTGATGATGAAGTTAAGCAACCCAAGAAGGAAGAGGAAGAAGAGAGTGATCAGGTAGGACATGCCTTCTCTATTTAATTACTTTATTACACTGTTATTGTAATTATCTTAAGAATCTTAAGAAAATCTTAGGCACAAGGCCACCTATGTGCAAAAGAATGCATCTGAAATAATGCATATGGCATGCCAATCCGATCCAAACCTACTGTGATGTCCTCAGAATTGTATCATTCGTAAATATGGGGAAATGTAAACCCGGCATCTATAATCACTTATCAAAAAATTACTGGATTTGGGTTGGTTATAAATCAGCTTTGGTTTCCTAGGCCAATATTATATCAAAGCTTTAAAGGTCTTGTCTTGCCCACAAAATCTATAAAAGGCAGTTCCATCATTCTTGTTTGCATTTTTTGTGAAAATACTCATGATCATATAAATTATATGGTTATTACAGTATGAACAATACATTAGTTAAGCAATATAGTGGGTGTTCCATTATGTGTTTTCTTGTTAGAAAGTTGGCCGACACACCCCCTTAATTTGCAATCTATTTTCCCACTGGAAAACAACAACCACCTTTCCTGCTCGACAACTGATATTAATAAAGGAAACTGTTCATACACTGCCTGGCCAAAAAAAAAGTCGCCACCTGGATTTAACTCGGCAAATAGGTAATAGGTTGCTGCAGTTGGTCAGGTCTAGGTTCAGCAACAGTATGTGTCAGCTGACTACCTGAATATACTGAATGACCAGGTTATTCCATCAATGGATTTTTTCTTCCCTGATGGCATGGGCATATTCCAAGATGACAATGCCAGGATTCATCGGGCTCAAATTGTGAAAGAGTGGTTCAGGGAGCATGAAACATCATTTTCACACATGGATTGGCCACCACAGAGTCCAGACCTTAACCCCATTGAGAATCTTTGGGATGTGCTGGAAAAGGCTTTGCGCAGCGGTCAGACTCTACAATCATCAATGCAAGATCTTGGTGAAAAATTAATGCAACATTGGATGGAAATAAATCTTGTGACATTGCAGAAGCTTATCGAAACAATGCTACAGCGAATGCCGTAATCAAAGCTGAAGGCGTCCAACGAAATATTAGTGTGTGACCTTTTTTTTTTTTTTGGTGCCGACTTTTTTTTTTGGCCTGGCAGTGTATGTTTAGAATAGAAAACTGAATTGATAGACTTCATATTTGAAAACGGACAGTGTAGATTTAACAATGAAACAATTTATTGACCATGGACTTGTTTCAAGAAGCAGGAGTGACTCAACTTTTCAGTTTCAAATTAAGTTCAAATTAATTTAGTTAACCTAATTGAGTCAGTCATCATGGTATAGCCCAGTATGCACCAATCTGCCCTTCACCACCTATCAAGGATGCAAAGTGACCCACCTGCTCAGTCATGCTGGAACAACCGCATAGTCAACAGTAAGATCTGCACATGTGCCTAACACATCCTCTTGTTACCAAGGAAATTCATGAGGAAAATAGCATTACTTTATTGTAAAAGAGCTGTTCAATAATTACAAAGCAAATGCAAACTTTAAAACTTAAGTTGTACCAAATACAAAGACATAGAGGAGTATAAAGTGGCGCGGCCGTCCAAATTTGTACAAATATCCAAGATATCCAGTATCCATTGGTTTCCCGGAAACTCATGACCGGAAACTCATGACCAACCAGAGAGCTCCTTTGACAAAGATGTCCTCTGCCAATTACACATTCAGAAACTTCTCGTGTAAGACAGGACTGAGTCCTTCGAGGGCCAATGACACTCTCCAGGTCAAAGACTCGTGCTACTGACAACGCCGTATGTTCCGTCAGCCTCCTTCGAGCCACCAGCGGATTTGTGTGCACTGGCTTCACTCTGTAAACCTAACCTGGTCCAGAGCTGGTTTTATTCTTTTAACCCTGAATTTAACCAGATTCTGGCCCTGGAGGAGCAGTCTGATCGGACATTTCACGCCCTCATTCACAGAAGATGATTAATGATGAGCATTTAACTTTATACAGTCAGTTCAGTTTCCACTTTCATACATTTTGTTTCATTTTATAATAGTATAACTCCCTGCTCCCAATATCTTCCTGAATTAATTTTGTCAGTTCGAGTTTAATGTCAAGCAAATAGTCAACCTTCATTTATTAAAATAGTTTTCTGTCAAGTTAAATTCTATGTTAGGCCAACTATACTTCAAATACTCAAATATAAATTGTAAGAGTTACCACAAATGATGGTGTGTGAAATTACTTTTAAAGTTTTAAATATTTAATGCGCTACAAAGTACAAGTATGATGTAAATAACACAATGTGTGCTTATGCATCATACCAACTATTCATTAAAGAATAACATAACTCAGTAGCAGTAGGCAAGCACACTTGGGGTGAACTTGGGGATAACACTTTAATAACGCCACTTTTTACTCAAACTATATTGCAAATTGGTATATTTATTTTTGCTGGCATATTAAATGAATAGATAATAAGCCATTTTGGAGTCAAACTAGAGAAGCCTTGACCTGCATAGTTTATTAATATTTGTATATATTGGACTGTATTTGACACCGTTTGTATAAACAGGGCTGGTCAGTGGGGTATTTGTTTCTTCACAGATTTGTCCTACTCCTACACCTCATTTATGCAGCTGAGCCTTCAGTACTATTGTTATCTATGGAATTATCATTATGCATCTAAAAACCATATGAGTGACATATGACAGCTCTACAGATGTGTAATGCACTTACTACATAAAATGCACGTTCATGAAGAGATACTAACAACAGTACACTGGTCAGACGGGGGCACTGGTCAGACGGGGGCACTTATAAAACAGTGTCACAAATGTCACCTAGCAGTATCACGGGGTCCTAGCTGCCCCTGTCTCTGTTACTCCACCGCTCCGTCTGGATCTTCCATTTCCCACAAACTAGCTCTGAAAATGGCTCCCTATTTGACATTTAATCACTAGAAACATGAAGCTAAAGGCGAGTCATTTTAGTCACTTGTGTTGAATTTTGGCGCTGCTGTACGTGTACACTTATTAGAAATCTCCTCAGATATCAGATTCTTCCATGGCTTTATTCAGTGCTGTTTGAGCCTGCTGTGTTGAGAGTGAGAAGCACATGTTGAGACTGCTATTGATGCAGTCTGCTCAGTGGCCAGTAGGGTGTACTAAACACCATGACTTCGGGCAGGCATTTAACAGGCAGAAGTGAAGGGAAAACTGGATCATTTGGATATAATTGAAAACTATTTAATTATACTTTTACACACAATGATTTTAGATTGTATTGGGCAAGCACTGTTTGCCTTGATTGCCCAGACGCACACCACTGAAACATCCCATTTTATGTTAAACCTGTATATAACTTAACCAGAGGCACAGGACCTCCAAACCTATTGTCTGTAACAGGGAACTGAGTTGGCTCTGTCTGAATAGGTTAATTTGAAGTCAAGAATTAAGCTCTGGGTCAGTTGAACCTGCTTTTTGAAATAGAGCCCATGTCATGTGAAAAGGTTGCCCGAGTAAAATGTACTATAACTATGCCTGATATTATCTACAGTGAGCATCAGTGGCCACACAACTATGTATCATATTTTTAAAATTTTCTTCAGAAATCATCATCATCTTATTTGGACAAATTTTTTGGAGGCACCCACAGATGTTTGGGTGACCCATTGTGGATATCCTGTTTCCAGACTTAAAATCACTGTTATTTAAAAATAATAAATATAAACATAATCATTATTAACAATATATTATTCTAAAGCCCTGTTAACACACACATTTACTTGGCTGTACTTATTTACCTGAATACAGATGTGGTAATATTATAATATAATACCTTTTGATTTTGGTACACAGACTGTGGGTATGGAGAAACTGGCTGCAATACATACGTCATCCACTGGAGGGCATGTGTGTCTTACCTCACATTAACCTGATACCCTTATGACAAATATTTGTGTAAATATATAAACACGTCTCTATAAATATTTTTAGAGAACCGTTCTGCGATATCTGCACAGTTTGCCCAATAGGCTTAACTGTGCAAGATGAGAACTGAAAAAGCACCCGGCTTTGAGTTTGATTTAATACAGTTAAAGAACTATTTTGATGTAACACGCATCTTAAATCTGAGCGTCACTGCAGTTTGTACATCAACAGTTTTTACAGAATTCACAATATTCACTTTGATGCAAATTTTCTCTGATCTATTGTTTATTTTACTGTTTGAGTGAGGAAAATATAAAATGATCCATAATGGAAAATGATGCTATTGAACTGTAGAAAAATTAAGGTAATTTGTATTGCGAACTGAAGT
>KN476664.1:0-23541 GCA_000787095.1 Periophthalmodon schlosseri
TTTGGAGCAGGCATCATATTGTTTACTGATTATTTGCCTCGTCAGTCTGCGTCATCAGCCCCTCCAACCAATCTCTCACACACCACATTCATACTAGGCAAGATGGGTGGTGTCTTGCTTAAGGACGCAATAACAGTTTTCACTAGCACCACAGCTGAAACCTGGTATTCCCAGCTGCCTCCCATCCAAGTACTACCCAGGCCCAACTCCGCTTAGCTTTCAAGATTAGACAAGGTAGTGTGGCCACATTACATACTGTTACTACATTCATAGACCATGATATTAGCAGTGATGATAATAAATAATAGCAGGGTATTGCATTTATTAGTAGTACTAGCAGAAGTAACAGTTGTAGTGAGAATTAAACTCCTTCCACCTCCGACCTTACCATATTGTAGTATCTCTGGCTGCCATCTTGTAAATCCTGCCTTTGCCCATGCTCTTACACAGCTCTCTAGCCCACGCCGGTGCAGAGCTGATTTAGCACCTAGCGTCTCCTGTGACCGGGACATAAGTGTGTGTAAATGTCTCCACAGAGGACAGATAAGACGGAGTTTGGTAGAGTGCACAGCTCTGACAAAGATCTCAAACGCCACAATAACCCAGTCCAAGAAAAAGAAGTTGTGGGTCCAGGCATGAGCGCTCCGCTGCCTCCCAGACTGCAGAGGGAGTGAAGAGTGAGTGGGCGGGTGCGCAGTGAGTTACTGTCACCATCACAGGCAAACAGTGTGAAGAAGAGATGAATGCTCCGCTGACTTGTCACACGCAAAGGGTTTTTTTATGCCTCTAGCGGTGATGGTGTAATTTACAAAGTCACGAGTGTTTACAAGAGAGAAGAGAAATGATTGCCCCTGCCTTGTTACAGCAGCAGAAAACAAATTAGAAAGGATGGGGCATGTATCTTGTGTTTGGTGTTGGTCCCAAACATTTCTTGGATTTGATTACATGGTCATGAATAATCAGAGTCACACATTCAGTTTGTGTCCAGTGTGGTTTGTGCAAAGGCTAACATAATAAAGTTAACCAGTTGTAAACAAGTTTGTATACAAATAAAGACAGATATTACTGGAGCAATTTGGTAAGCATTGTGTTGGGTATGCTTAGGAATAAGAGCTGAAATACTTTCCCATAAATGTATCTTAATTTAAAACATTTACTACTGACGCTAAGACTATATAGGACCTAAATGTGTGTATCAACAGGCCACTACCCCAAATTTGCCTCTACCCTTAGACGTTAGGATAGGCTAAATATGTTATCAAAAATAATGTATCACCATACACTTTTACATTTTTTTTTTTCATTTAATTAAGTTCTTAAGGTTAAAATGAGACCAAAAATGAGTGTGCTGTGTACATCTAATTATAAAGCTTTTTTTTTTCATCCACAAAACAACAAGAGTAAGTAAGTAACACTGGTGTAGTGTTAGCACGCTAGTTGTAGTTGCTAGTTGTTGTCAGAGACTGTATAAAGAAGTTGAATAAGGGAGTCAAATGAAGCTCATCGAGGCTAGAGCAGTTATAACGGCGAATTTGGAGCCAAGTTGCATATTAGAAATTCTGACCGCGAATATCATAGAGACCAAAGAGCCAATCTGGAGCGAGGCAGTTGAAGATAATACCCCTTCCCACCCGCACCGCTGGTTTAGCAGGGAGCGAGCGCTTGTTGCTAATGCTAGCGGGAGTGACCTCAGGGAAAGAAGGCACCTGATTTGTCTGTTATTAATGTTCATATCTTGAGTGACAGACACAATAGCGAAATAACCAGAATCATGTAGAGCGGGTTAATACAAGGCTCACTGCAGCAGTTACACAGAGCGGGGCGACATTTTTTTAATGTAAAGTGAATTGGAGCCAGAGTCAGTTAAGCCGGAAGTGCGCCCATGCTCACCTCCTATTTGGAATGCGGCGGCTAGCGGGTTTGCTATGTCCATTTATATATACACAGTCTATGGTTGTTGTAGGTTTATATTACGTTAGCAACACATAGCTAACATGTCTCTCTTTACAAGGGCAGCCGTAACATGCTCATTATTCAGTATGCATTACCACAAGCTTTACTAGAGTATATAAAAGTCCTTGCTGGGTTTTGGGAGCGTGCACACCTTATTTAAAAGCAATGAGGTCTGAAAAATGGCCAACCGCAGCTGAACACGGATTCATTTTTAATGCAGTCCAAATGAGTTTTATTTTGTGGGATTTCAAGGGAATGACAGGCTATTTGATGAATAATGTATAAGATTACTGAAAATTAGTTGGTGCACACAAGCAGCAGTGAATCCTTATGGTCTCGCGATTTTCAACTATGAAATAAGTACGTGTTAAAAATATGCAAAATGGAGCATAACAAATATTATCACACTAATCCAAACTTTGACCTAAGTTAAATCCAGGTATTTATGCAGTGGATTTGTACAAAACTTAGACTTTCTGATTTACTGACATCAATAACAAACAGTGCTCTATCGATCTATCGTCAAGGAGACACGCAAGTGACCCCACCAGGCCAAGTTACAGGTCAGATCTAGAGATGTGGAGAGGCGAGCCCACTCAATACATGTTTTTTAAGGTAGCAAAAACATATATAATTGAATAAATGCAAGATCCATACATTTAATGCCATTTCAAACAACCCAATGTAATTATTTTGTATTATAGATTATAACTCAACCTCTCATCACAGCACAATCTTGAGGTATTCTGTTGAGGTCTGAGAACCAAAAAGCATATTATGTTCAATAAAGGACCTTTAATGCTTTCTCTTTGGGTCCTTCCAGGTTGATTTTGGTTCATCACATTCATTTGCTACATCCATTTTATTATTTTCCATCATAAGGTCCAATTTTAATCTAAAAGCAGAGAAAGGAAGAAAAACTACTTAATCACTGAACTGAAACGGCGAACACAAACCCAACCTGCCATATTACGTCCAAGGACATTGCTCTTGCATTTTAGTTATGCTGCATTACTACAAACCACTAACAACACCGCTCAAAAAGTTCAAAAAGACAGATTTTCATGTTATTCTAATAAGAACTTGTTTTACATCAGTCAAGTAGCAATTTGTGAAGAACAGCTGGAAAAAGTTGAGAATTACAGGAAGTAGCACCCAGTTCTACAAAGGAATCCCTCAATTGTATTGTATGTTATCAATACACAAAATTCCACCCAATTTACACACAGAAGTGAAGGAAGACATGTTTTCTTACAGTTTAAACAATCATTTAAATAAGTAAAGGTGTCATCATATATTTGTATTTGCCGAATCACCACTATTCTGTAAATTAAACACATTTGACCCTACAAATGTAACAGGCATGGGCTGTGTCCAAATGTCCACACTATTCCCTAGTTAGAGAATAACTAGGGAATAGGCGTGACCCCTAAACAGGACACTATTTAGGGGTCACGGCATTTTTAGTGGTGTCCAAATGTCCAGTTGGTGAGAAAACAGTGCATTCAAAATTACCCATAATGCACCTTGAAAAGCAGTGGGCGTCAGTGGTCACTAGACCGGTTAATACAGATCACAATGCATTGTGGGAGTTGGAAAAACAACAGCGTGGCGACAGGTCTTTAACTGGACACAACATGACAGATAAAAGCACTGTTTTATCGCACTATTGATAGCTGATTATAAATAAAACACTTTGAGATAAACCATAGCTGTATAAAGTTGCTAGTGTTAGCTGCTTACCTTAGTTTGACCTGTTAAAAGAGCAATAATTTCCACATCTCAGTTTAAAAAAATGTATAATCCAATTTCTGTACATGAGCTCCAGCTTGACAAAAACTAGTAAGGTTATTATTAGTCCATAAATACTTGTGTTCCAGTCGAATCTGATTATTATTTATTACTGAAATCAACTTTTATCAGAGTTTAGCGGACTTTTTTTCACCCAGACGCCAGAGTCACGTGACCAGAATATAGTGAGCTGTGTGTCCAAATCGCTCTGTGAATGAGTGCACTATATAGTCTGCTAAAGAGTGTGGGACTGTGTAGTGAATGAGGGGTTAGGGGCTAGGCTGGACATTCAAACACAGCCATGGAATTACAAATGTATATCACATCTGCCCATGTCAAACCAAGCAAAATTATAAACATCACCAACATTGTCAGACTAGGCTAAACAAGGCAAATCGTATAAATATAATAATGTTTTTACTATGTTTTAGTGAAATTTGTTGTGTTTTGAGAATGCACTCATGTGCAGCAGTGACTTACAGGTTCAGTGAGCTCCAGCACTGTGGCCTTGTACGTGATGGGGCTGCAGTCCCTGGTGCGGCCCACAGGGGTACAGGGTAAGAACTTAGGACCCAGGTCATCTCCGTCCAGAACATCTACAGTCAGTGTGGTGGTGGTGGTCCGCCGCTCGCTCAGGTTAGCAGCACGGTCCTAAGGGAGACAAGTGTACTCTGAATGAGAATGTGCAGTGGAAATTATTAGAGAAGACTGGTCACTTGATGTGTAAAAATACTGTATACATTTTCACAAAACAAAGAATTGAAGCAAATAAAATACAGGTTTTTGAAGATATCTGTCAAATTTACAGAGCTAAGCATACTACCTAGCTTGTCTATAGACTCTAACCAAACCCATAGGCCATATAGAGTTAATATATCTTAGGGGTGTGCTAAAATATCAAAATATCGATATTGTGATACTAAATTTGGTGATACAGTATCGAAATTGTGGGCTAGTGTATCTATGTATTATATTGTGAGCCTTGTATCGTGTATCATATTGAATTGTTAGGGACCCTGTATCATAATGAAGAAAATGTTTAAAATCAAGGACTTTTTAAATACATATTATGGAACTGTCGGTATAATTCAGAATGTATTGTATTTAAACATAAACCTGTTATTAATAAGTATTCCTGTCACCAATCACCGTGAATACAATCCAATAAATTAATAGTGTTGTGCTTAAAATTCAACTTTTTTGTTTCAGACAGAGTTTTTTTAAATATATTTTCCAATCCTTACAAAACATTCAAGAGCAAATAACTGTATTTAAAGCTTTTCAAACTCTTTTCCAAATTGTGACCTTGGAACAGACTAAACAAAAACATCAGTTTTTTATCCTTGGTAATCTTTGAAGACCGTGACCTTCAAAAGACCCCAAGCTGAAAATGACAGGTTTAGTTTGTGATTATTAGAGCTTTCAAAAATCCTTCAAGTTTGAGTGACATCAAAATGCATCTATTCTAAAAGTTGTATTTGGGGAAGGTGTGAATGGCCAGTTACATTTTTCAAATGTGTAAACATGCATTAGCACTTTTCAATGAAAGATTTAGTAGTACTATTTTCTGAACTGCTAACTGCTGGCCATTTCTGTACAGAGACTGGTACAGAAACAAGGACAAACCAGGTGAAAAAGCTGATCAAGTGTTTTAAATTTTGAATATGGGTTTGAATGATTTTGACGAGGAACACAATGATGCTAGAAAACAGGATCCAGAACTTGGGTGTATCTATTAAAGTCCTACAAATGGCCCTGCTCTTCTCTTTTGAAGTTCATTTAATTATGATTATTTATGTTTTTATTTGTTTGTATTTTGGTTTTAATGTCTTTCTTATTCTGTAAAGCGCTTTGAATTACGTTATGTACGAATTGTGCTGTACAAATAAACTTGCCTTTGCTATGGCACACCAAAAGTCTCATCATTTTTGGATTTCTGGAGTTATCAGATTATTGAAATGGAATGTAAACGACAAACTCTGATGCCAGTAATCTGATTTCTTCCGGACTGTTCACACATGCGCTACAAGTGTTGAAGAAGAAAATACAGCAAAAAGGCAAAAAAAGATTACAGACAAAATGTAAAGTAAATGTTGCTTTAAAATGAATATACTTTGACTTACAAATACAACCAGCTATGTTGATTTATCATCTTATTTAAATGTCATGTAAACAGAACATCTGATGTGAGTAACCTGATTTCTTTCTGATTGCTCACACCAGTGCAGGTTTTGACACGGACATTTGCAAAAGGGGCAAACAAATGTGGCAGAGACAAGTAAGGAGTTATTTTAAGGAGTTATTTTAAATTGAATTGTACTTTGTCTTCTAAACTACAACATGTCACCAGGCACCAGAAATCAAATATGCGATCGATTTGTTCTGATTGCTCTGATTTTACTAGGCATGTAAATGTCCCCACTGTTACTCTAAAAATCCATGAATTAATTGACACAGGTTACCAAGTGTAAACACAAGGAAAACACACGCCAATAATCAGATCTAAGTATTGGGCTAAGTACTAATTTCTGAGGTTTTCTGAGTTTTCTAGTTGTGGTTTGCAGCAGGAGGCAGACTCCGATAAAAAGTGTCTTTTACCAGATGGAATTTATTCTTAAAAATGACTCCAGTTGAATGCAAAATAATTCAAGAAAACAACATAAACCATTCAGACAACTAAACAGAAAATGAGGAACTTAAATTAAATCTGCAAACCAACCACGTGCACACGACTACACTGAAGTCTCCAGTGGACTTACTCTGACTGCTTTTATACCTCCCAACAGGAAGGATCTCCCCCAGGTAAGAACTAGTGACTCTACAGGTGCCGATTAGACTTTCGCAGTATCTCTGTCTAACTGTTTAATTTTGAAGGGCCTACACTTTCACAAAAGTGTTTAAAATAAATCTATAAACACTTAAATATTGAAACCAAAATACACAAAGACATTGAAAAAAAAAATAACTTAAATCAGTTCTCCCCTCCACATGGTCCAACCCACGACCTCACTCCAAGGCTTTAAAAATGGCCGACACTGGGCACCTCCCCTCTTTTGTCTGGACCATGTGGAGACTCAGGTAAGAATGAAAGTCGATGTATTTAACTGAATTACATAACTGAAATGAATAGGTTTAACCAAAGAAAATATCTTTAAAGAAACTTGTGTTTGTGTGGTACTTAATTAAACGTGGACTATAACTAAACAAAGACTAAACAAAAAAAACAAAAAAAATGGGATTGTTGTATTTAACAGTTTAGTTGGTTATGGAAAAATTATGGGAAATGAAATCAACAAATGTGTGAAATTAAATCAAATTAATGTGGGTTATTGGTGGTCATAATATTCTGCCTGATCCAAGCATAGCAAATTTTATAAGAAGACGAAGAAGATGTTGACAGCAAAGGCATTGTTCATCCCCCTTTTATCATGAACTCACAAACTGCCTAGCAGCGATAGGAAGCATGAAGCTAATTAAAACTGGTTTCAAGTTTACATCTGACAGCCTGTATGAAGTCAATGGCGTCCGCTCTGCAGCATTAAGCGCTCCTTCTACTGTTCCTCACCTGACAGAGAGAATCACCAAGATGGCCTCGCTGTCAGTGTAATGCCTCTTATCACAGTGACAGGGCCTGATTTGAGGCAACAAGCGAGTCTATAATAGCTCTAATTAAAACTCCGATAGATTACATCAGTGTCAGGATATTTACACAGACGTACATGTGTAGGCTTCGAGTAATTACAGGCTGCAAAGTTGACAAAGTTGATGTTACGGTGCAAGATAACTTTATAGAACTATGCAATGTGTTAAAAGGGAGCGAAAAATGACGCTCTTTGGGTAGATTGGTTTCATTGGCAAAGCGATTTAGCAAATAAAGCTGTAGTGCGGGTTGTGTTAATGATCGGCGACCAGGCAAGAGGAGCCATGGATTTCTTGTTTCAGGAGGAGGTAATTGAAATCTAATTTTGATCAAGACAGGAATGATTGAGTGTTTCAACATCTGTATTGCCGCAACAGAAATGTGAGTTTTCCATTATCTTGATAGCTGATATTGATACGACTGGTAAACAAATAGCAATTTTAGCTATTAAAATGCAAACAGATGTAATTGTATGGGGTGAAAAGCTAATGTACTATTTGTGCCAGTCCCAAAGGTGGATTTGATTTGGGATTTCACAATATCAAATGTTAGTCTTATGATTTTTGTGAGTAAAAACATTATTCACAATTATTCACAAATAC
This sequence comes from Periophthalmodon schlosseri, assembly GCA_000787095.1. Lineage (NCBI taxonomy): Eukaryota > Metazoa > Chordata > Actinopteri > Gobiiformes > Gobiidae > Periophthalmodon > Periophthalmodon schlosseri. The sequence continues at coordinate 7,987 of KN476664.1, forward strand.
ACCATATCTCTTCCGAAATCATTGGGATTCCTGCAAGATCTCTGTCCAAATTGTGAGGAGAAGTTCCAAGATCCTCTAGGACCAATCATAGTCATGTTCCTAGAACTCATCTGGCTCCCGTCTGGATGTCGGCTGCAGTGTCCAGGCTGCAGGTCACAGTGGAGGAAGCGCAGCTTTGTCCTGAAGGATGTTTCCCTCCTCAGTCAAACAGCCCTGACACGGGACCACCTGACTCTTCCCTCCTGATCCTGACCAATCGTCCTGTTCACTACTGCATCAAGACTACTCAGTGTATTTAAATTAACCCTGGGGGATAAATAAAATTATTTTATTGAGTAAATGACAGTGAAATCCTTTATGAATCGCACTGTTTAATAGATCACCACCATAATATGTCAGCATCTTTATAAAATCAGACTTTCTGAATGAAAAAGTATAGTCAATGTTGTGTAAATAGCCACATGAAAAAAAGGTTTTAGAATACAGATGGGACTGAAATGACTAGTTTGCTTCTAAAATTTGTATGATTTTTCTTGCCAAGTCAATTAAAAACAAAAATCTTGGCATCCCCAGTGTGACGGACCATTATGCAAATCATAACAATATAGGAGTTGTAAATTTACTTTTAAAATATGTTCTTAGAGGTTGTCAAAAAACATATACTTATTCATTTGGTAGTTTGATGCTTGTATTTTATTCTGCTTTGGGGCAAGCATTATGTAAACTTATAAGGACTCTACAATCCTAGCAGCTATGATTGTCACAGTTGTGCCTGTTGTTTTCATGTTTAATATAGAACTGTATAAAGAAGTGGACTAAGTGAGTGTGACATCCCCCATAGCGTTCGGCTCCAGTCAAATGAAGCTCATCGAGGCTAGAGCAGTTATAGTGGCCAATTTGGAGCCGAGTTCCACATTTGGAATTGGAATTTGACCGCGAGTATCATAGCAACCAAAGAGCCAATCCGGAACAAGGTTGTTGTAGTTCATAGTTCATATCTTGAGTCACGGACACAATAGTGAAATAAAAACTCCAGGATCATGTAGAGCGGGTTAATATGAACATTTTAAGACCAAAATGATGAGACTCAGTACAGCAGTTGCAGCGCGCCCATGCTCACTTCCTTCCTGGAACGCAATGACTAGCAGGTTAGCTATGTCCATTTATATATACAGTTTACGGTTTATTCCCTGTCCAGCTCCATTTCCCAGCCTGTTCCAGTCCTTCTTTTGCTACTACCCTGTTTTTTCCTGCAGTTGCCACTCATTCCTTAATTATCCCAGGGTAGTCTATATATACTCCCTCATTCAGTCTTTGCTAGATTGTTGACCTTTCGAGAGAGACACTCAGGCTCTGTATTTGAACAAATCTCTCGTTTTTCTGTAATTCTGCAATTATACATTCTGAATCTTCATTAACCTCTGTTCGCAGGACCTGTTTCTGAGTTTATCTGATTGGAGATCCCCCATAGTGGAAGAGATTTTAGTTGATATTCATAAAGACATTTATTCTTAAGTTGTTGTCTGTTGATTTGTCATATTGAGAATTAACTGTTGAACTTACTTAAGACTTATGTTTGACTGTATTCTTTGTGTTGCATTTGAGTCCAGTTTACCTGCGTGATGTTTTTTTTTTTTTTTTCATTTACGTATATTTACAACTTTAAAAGTTTAAGCCGTACATCTCCAGTGAACAGGGGTCAATATGATTCTTATGTTGTCAAGAAATCTACAGCATGTTCTTTCCTGGCAGTTAAAAACAGCACTATTCACTTTATATTGTACTGTGAATATGTCAGGGTTTCAAACAGTTGGAACAGCATTCACCTTCCAGTGCTGTTGACTTTTAATAATGTGTTCAGGCTAAATGGGCCTTGAGAAATATGAATATTAACCCAAAATGCTTTGTTGAGAACTAAAGCTTTAGTAAGAGTGCGTTCTCTGTCAGCACAAAATCCCTAATGGCAAAACTTGGCAATTTTCTGTGGCGCCTAATGTTCAGATCTCCCTCAGCCTTTGGCCCTACTACTCTGTCTGAGTGAAAATATGAGTGTTATGTTATGAATAAAACATGGCATGCAGAACAAGAGGACGAAACAATTGTATTAAAAAGACGTTAGTAGTAATTAAAGGAGTGCTGCTGGGTCCCTTAAGGCTAATAGATCAGAATAGTAGGTGGTTGCTATGGCATTTAAAAAAGGCAATACTGTGATTCAACAGAGAGTGAGAATATGATGCTATAAAAGCGGCATTAAAGTAATAATAAAATGTTTTATGAAAAAGTGGATCAAAATAAAATATCAGAAGAAAAACTGTCACACAAAAAGGATCACTCACTAAAGGTCTTGTTGAATAGCTGTGGACAATAGCCTGTAGAAAACTGCAACGCTGTTAGGAAGTGGAAGTCAAACTTTATGAAGCCAAGAGTTATAACTACATAAAGTATAAAGTTATTGCTATCTTTGGCGAAAGGGGTCACATTTTGGCGATCATAAAATTCACTGTAGCCGCAGTCTTTTAGTGATACGCATATGTCAATGGAGAATGTACCCCTCCTCCTGTCCCTGGCCCTCGCACTGGTAAAGATAAAGGGTCCAGACCTGGACTCAAATGGGGGATTCCACTTTAATGCTCATTGCATTATTCATTGAGGCTCAGAGCTCTTATATCTCACAATGGTGATACCTGGATCTACAGCTGATCTGGAAGCACACTGAGATATTGATTTGTTTTTCAGACAAACCCTGCACACAGCTAAGATTCCTTTGTAACATTAGTGAGGGTTATTTGTACAGTAGTGAATGAGCAGAGCTGATGGCAGAGATGAGAGTAGGCCTGTCACAATAAGTGGGAACAATATATTTTGGGGCTCAGTATTTATCATGGGGACTTTTTCTTTGCAAAATTTGGAAGATTTTTGTTATAATACGCTAAGATTTGAGCTGTAGAGAGCTGAATAAGTCACTTCTATGGCTAATTATTGCTTCAATTGGCTATTTATTTGTTGCATCTCATGGCTTTTAATGATACCGTTTATTTAAAAATACTTTTATTGGGATTATCTTGCTGTATTGTTTATATCAGTGGTATAAATAGTTTCAATATTATCGTTTATTGAAGTATATCTCTATAGCAATAGGCCTAGATGGGAGCCCAGTCTGCAGCTGCCCTGCTCACGTGTGCTAAAGCCCTACAGCCTACAGAGCTGAAATATACATCGAGTCAGTCACATCAAGGACGGGAGAAGATCACTAACAACCTATAAAATCATTATAAATATGCAATATCGATGAATGTGGAATGTGACCGAAGGAGGAAAAACATATACTTTAAATTAAAAAAACACATCTTGGAGATTTTCAATTTACTAGAAATCTAGCAAAGTAATTGTGACAAAATAATTCCTAAATAAAATGCTCTGAATGATCATAAATACGCAGCCCTCTGGGAGCTATAGGAGAAGGCTCTTCACTGGAAGAAGATCCAACAGAACCAAATCATAGAAAAGAGCTGACATAAGCAGAGGTTTTGGTAAATCAGTAAGGTTCAGTTTTGTTTGGCATCTGCTTTGATAGCCATGTACCCATTATGAAGCTGTTAGGACCTGCACTCACATTGGCCTGTATGACGATCAGATAGCGTGTGACCTCTTCATAGTTGAGTCTCTCTCGCAGCACCACAGATCCAAACAGAGTGAGAGGGATGTCGAACGTCTTGGTGCTCTGAAACCATGTAAACACAATGCATAAGCCTGGGGTCAGCAGGTCAGACGTCTGCACTTATTCACATATTCGTACATTCTTTTGTTCACTTCAGCAAATACATTCTACCAACACAAACCACAGAGGGCTTAAGTGATCCACACTAGACTACACTAAGCCTGGCTGCTGGCTGCAAAAGTTGAAGATCAAGAAACGTGGATTCACAGGACTGTAACAATGTAAGCTAGAGGATGCCGGCTACAAACTGTGAGTTTAGTTTACACCGTTCTGAAATTAAACAAGTTCATTTACCCCTTACCACGAGAAAGATATTGCAACAACAAAACTGAAGAAAATCATGAAAGATTACCAAAAAGATAAAAATTACATAAAATAGATGCTACAAAAAAATATTTATTTTCAATTTCAAGGTCTAGTTGGTTTAGTTCACCAAAGTTTTTCATTGGTTTAAGCTTCTTTTTGATGACTCTTTTCCATTCAAAAGATATATTTTGTTTTAAATTGGTAACTGCTAAGGCAACAGTCCTAATATTTCATCATTCTGAAACTCATGGATTGGTCTGGTCACATATTAACCCTAACTTCTAACTTCTAATCTTGTAATATCGTTAAATCAAAAAGGCAGTTGTAATTGTCGTTTCATTCACCTGTTTGTACCCAAGCACTGACATTACATACTATACAATATTGTTCGCTGGTTGTAATTGTTTGAACTTATATATTGATCTGTAGAACTTGTGTGCAGCCTTGTAGCTAACAAAATATAAAATATTTACAAATCACACACGAAAAAAATGTTTCAAGACTGAACAGACGACATGCCACTTACAGGGTCAGACTTGTTGTACTGGATAGTGTACTCTATCTGTCCATTGGGCCCGTCATCGATGTCCGTCGCCCCATTGCTTCCCCAGAAATCAGAAAAAACTGTGGTTCCTACAGGTGTCAGCTGAAAGACAAGAAGAAACACAAAATCAAACTCAAAGTATCTCTGACCCCAAACAACCTATTTATTGATTATTTTAGACTCAAAATAGTTCCCAAGGTTAAGGAATACGCATAGGGCAATGATAAGCACTAGCAGTTAACTGCAAATTTGCTACAAATACATAGAACTTCAAGTATTTTGTTCTCATAGTCTGTTTATTTCGATGGAACGAGAAGTGAGAAAGGGAAAGCAGCCGGGAGCCATCGCACATGTTCGATGGAGGACTAAAATGAAAAGAGAGCAGCATGGACACTTCGACCACAGTCTGTCTCACTTGAGTGGTCAATATCTGAGCAACTCTCACAAGTACAGTCACAGGAAGGGAGCTAGTTTTTCATGGAACTTAGAAGGAAAAAAAAGTAAAATAGTAAAATAGTAATGGTGCACATACTGAGAATGTGTGTCATGATAGTAACATTTTAAACTTGATTTTGATACTAAGAAAAATGCTTTCTTAGTCCTCATACGGATCAAGGACATTGTACAATTTTTTTTTTTTTTTTTTTTTTCTTGCACGTTTTCCTTACCAATATTAGTCCATAATTGTGCCCCAGGACTAAAACAAGGCTAAACCAGGACTGAACCAGGACTGAACCAGGACTAAACCAGGACTAAACCAGGACTAGAGAGAGACTTTGATGGAACATTTCTCTGGTCTGAAACAGGTCTGGAGTTGTACCAAGCTCAAACATCTGCAGAGGGAGATGGAGGAAGCCAGACAGAGGGCAGAGCGGGTTGGTCTGTCCCGGGGCTGAAATGTATGAATGTGTGTGTGAATGGGTGAGTGGTTCCTTGATGCAAAGCGCTTTGAGTGCCTTGAAGGTGGAAAAGCGCTATATAAAAAATGTGATCATGACCATGACCATATGTCCTCAAAATAGTATTTAGTTTCAATACTAGTTTTAGTATTGATTATTATGGGTTTACATTTTTGACAATACTAAGCCCTAATGTTAAAACAATTTCATAATTAAAGTAGAATCATTTGAATATGATGCCAGCACGACAAGCGCAACACAACAAAACATGTAGGGATGTTGACAAGACAATGCTAAAACCTGTGAAATACCAAACACAAATTTCAAAATTAGTAAACAGAATAATTTTGTTAGAACAGGGCAACATGGAAAAGCAGGGTCTATTCATTAGGTCTTTTGCTCTTCCTGTCTTGCCTCACATATAACTCCAGAAATTGGACATCATATCTTATTGTGGAAAATAATGTAGTTCTGTATCCTGCCCACTACATTTAATTATCGTTTTCAAAAGTAATTGTTACTTCAAATGGCATGAACACTGTGCATTTCATTTTCATGAGATGAGCTTATTTCCTGTTTAATTTCCAGAGCCTAAGGTAAAGTTGTTCACCATGGTTTCACAGAACGCTTGCAGCGCAGTTATGTCCCAGGTGGATTTGAGACTATGCAGTGTTGAAAACAAATAGCACTAATTGGGTTGGGCTTGTTTAGACAAAATACAGTTAGAGAGCGCATGGCTGCTCCGCTCAAGCTTTTTTGGACAAATTAGATGCCACAAAAAAAGTTAAAATCTTGCTATTTTAAAGTTCCTCTACAGTTTTACACCTCTGTTTGTTCCTGCTGTCTTCATGTTTGAAGACTCCATGATGCAACAACTTATTATACAGTGGTGTTTTTTGTGTCGCTTTTCTGTCAAATTTTCCAAGTTCAAGAAAAAAAAAACTGTGAGAAAAAAGAGACCCTATTTTTTTCTTTTTTTCCAAAGTAATCTATTTTAGGAGTCAACTTCAGACATAAGGAGAAATACACCATTTGGAATAATAAAGTCTAGATGTAGTTTCATAATTATTATCACAATCTTTAACAGAAAAAAACAGTCTCCGTGGAGGTGTTTTTGATTTGCCTGGAAGGATCCACAGTATGGCATTAAATTGTAGAGACAAGTAGGTGACACCACAGGTCAACTTCCGGATCTGTGGAGAGGCGGCCCGCTCAAGAAGGCAGTTTTTCAATGTTTTTTTTTTTTTCAATGTTTTTTTTTTTTTTTTTTTTTGGCAATAAAAAATCTGTAATTAAATAAATACAAGGTAGATCAGTTTAATGCCATAGTGTGGAATGTCCCAAGCAATGCAATAACATCTCCACAGAGACAAGTAGGTAATGGACCCCTACCAGAAAAGTTACAGAGTGCAACTTTAACAGTATACAGTTTGATTCTTCAGCTTGACATGTGTTGATAGAAGGATACTGTACTTTGAGTGTATTGTGACGCTTAAGTTAAACAGTATGGTCCCTAATAAAAGAATTTATATTAAACGTTAAATACTATTTAATGCATTCTCTGTTAAATGAATGCCTTAGTCAGATGCCTTTAATAGCTGATATTACCAGCACGATGGTTGTAATTTATGTCATTGTCAGTGACATTTTCTGTCTTTCCCCACTACTACGGTCTAACACGCCTCTGTAGTATTTCTCCAGCCAGCCTCACTTGGTTCAAAAATACAGCACTTTGCCTCAGTGAATTTGAACTCCTGCCACAGAACATGAAAGCCACAAGTTCCACCAGTTCAAATTGGTTGGATTGTGTGCGCACTTTCTCTCCCGCCTCTCTCGCCCGGGGGACATGTCGGAGTGCGGAGGTCTAATCTCCAGACGACACCACCGCACGCTGCAGATTAAGCCCGATTTAGTTGCCGCGGCGATAATTTGTTACATCATTTTCCTCAACAGGGTTATCTCTGCCTCCCACTTAAGCCACAATGGTCTTATGAACGTGCAGGAATGACACTCTGACTGATATTTTGGGAGGATTTGTTTCCAATATAAAAAAAAAAAAAAAAGTTTGCCGGTGCCAGATCACGACTTAGGCCTCAGGGACTGTCATGTTCTCCCCAAAAAATTGACGTAGAAAATTTGTGTTCTCGGGACTGTTATAAATATACACTCGGATTTTTAAGCAATTTGATGGTTCATATTATTATGCTACAGAACAAATAAAACTGCAGAAAAAGAGAGTATGTCAGATGCTACTGAGTATTGGATCCAAGAGAAATGTACTAATGCAATTGGCCCAGGACAAGTAATAACGTTTGAACTTATAAATTGTATAAATCTGTTCAGTAGTTTTTGTTATAAGGACAGGGTCTTTCAGTCTCTTCACTGGTTGAAATTGAAGCATGAGTATTGGTATTTGGAACTGAAAAAAGCAGTATTGGTGCATCTGTAGCTATAAAACTATTTCACACACAACAAACCGTGATAATTGTCTTAATCACCTTGAGCCTTGGCCAGTTAACAAGAGAATTGGCTCTGTGCACAGCAGCGCCCAGCAACCTCACTGTTAAGGTTACTACTTCCTGTCCAGTTTTATCTCTAAGGTTTTTGTAGATTCGCGCTAAAATGAATAAATATTTAAAGATAAGGCAGTGGACAGGGAGCTGCAGGTGGATGCCACTGACAGCATGTTAAACACTACACAAATAAGATGAATACTGCACTTCACTTTGGGGGACACTTCTGTGTTTAGAAAGAGAGATGTTTGTGTCTCAATGTTAACGCTAATTTTAAGGCATAATATATATTGAAACAGAGCCAAAAACTGAAGTATTCTACATTTAAAAACACACCTGTAGTCTTTATTTTAATTAAACAGAAGTTTAATATGTTGTCTATTTTATGTTTTACCGTTTTAATAAAAGTGACTGTTAGCTTTGAGGCACAGTGATCTAGCTGCTGCTGTGCACAAAGCCTATTCTATTTTGGACATGCATTTTGATCTCACTTTAAATCAGTGGCGGGCCGTCAGGGCCAGCAAGGCCTTCTCTGCTGGCCTAAACATACTCAGAAAAGTGAATTTTTTTTATTTTATTTTCATAAATATGCAAACAAAATTATTCTCTATTCTCTGTTCTCTTTATGTCATATTATATTCACTTAGTTGAGTGGCTTCCAATGTTATTTATTGTGGTAGAGTTTTTAACCAATTATATTTCAGCAGCTTGTGTTGTCAAGCAAATTTCATTTGCCTGGGGCCTTCAGAATAAACAGAGCAGGTCCCATCCAGTGTAAGTAGACACAGACAGTCAGTCAGTCAGTCAGTTTCAATAGCCAATCAGATCTCGATTCTGCAAACCAGGGTCAGCTAGAAGGTCTTACGCTGAACTGGCCATGTACGGGTCCTGTGATTGGTTAAAAAACTTGCTTGAGCCGACACGGCGGCAGTTTCCAGAATATCGCACAACTAAACCCGGACATCCAACAGCTATTGCAGTATTTTAACCCATGACGGAAGGAGGAGAAGAAATTGATCTGGTTGCAGATATACTTTCTACGCCATTTTCAAGACGGGCTTTTCACAAAAAGATGGGACGTTACTGAAGCTCCAAGGGTGAAATGCACGGCCCTCCACTGCTTTAAATTAATCAGTTCCAATGTAGTTATGTAATTTAATGACCAAATTGTGCTTATATTTCTGTAACTCACAATCACTGTTCTTGAAAATCTTATTCAGTCTTCATTTGACCATAAGGGGCATGAACCAGGGACCACTTTCATCTGTTTTGCACTCTAAAATGAATCACAGGCAATTATTTCTCTTGGAGTAATGAGAAAGCCACGTGCTACGGTGGCCTGTAAGGAAGATAAAATGGAAGGGTTTGAAGTGTGGCAGAAAAAGGCGGCGCGGGCGAGAGCAAAGGTGCCATAATGGAGAGCTGGAGGAGAGCAGCAGAGAGGAGCCCAAAACGGGAATGAAAGGGATGCTAGCGGAGACAGATTGGCCAGGACAGGCCTAGGGAAACTCTATAATGAGATATTGGATTTGGGTTTTGCCTGGCTCTGAGCTAGCAGCAGGCTACAAGTGTCCCTGTCCAGTTTAGAAGTCAAGCTGGTTAAATCTGGCTCCCCCCGTGCAAGAACATTACAGAAGGATTGGCAGTTTAAAGATTTGGAAAGCAAAAGTGGCAGAGTAAGTTTTTGCACCGTATCGCATTTCCTGTACATTTGCCGCAAGTGACAACTCTATAAGGTGCCAAAAGATTTACCTAAATGTATTTTCGAGTGCTGTGCAAAAGTGACAGCGACTGAATTGAGGTCACCATACTGGGGAGAATCTTGAAGTGGAAACTATAGCAACTGCTGCCTTTCTATAACACTGAAGTCTTTACAACAAGAAAAAGTGAAGTTATTTTTAACACATTTTATCATTATAATTTGCAACTTTAATGACACTTGTGCATCTGAATTGTCAATAAATTACCAAAGATGCATGTTTAGTTCTAGATGCTAGCAAAGGTTATTATGTAAAGTGTCCTGTACTGTGTGCATAAAGAATCAATACAAGAATACATTATGCTAACACAAACATGCTAATAGGTTATAATGTTGGTGTATGGGGCACTTAAGTTATTGCCCTATAGGTCTTAGTGCTATCTTAATGTCAGGCTTTGTCTCTTTCCAATCGCTATTTTATTTTTCAGGTCAATTTGAAAAAAGTACCCTATATGTACCCTATATTTTTTTTTTGTTGTTATTAATATTTTTTATTGCATTTAACAATTTACAGCCCTCCCCCCTCCCACATAGCTGGGTAACGGGTAAGCACAGCATATATACACATAAACATCCTTACACACACATATATATAAATAAAGAATACATAAAGTGAAGTACATAAATAATAATAATAATAATAACATATCATATCATCACTTGCCACGTTTGAAATGTCAGAGGCACCCCCATAAATTGTTATATAGATCAGTCTTATTTCTTAATGCGTGAGTTTGATATTCCAAATGAGAAATATCTTGTAATAGTTGTTTAAAAATTCCAAATGTTGGAGGATTATCTGTGTTCCAGTTAACTAGAATACATTTTTTTGATAGAGGATTATCGTGTTCCAGTTAACTAGAATACATTTTTTTGATATGTATGATATGATACCCAATTGTTTCTGTAATAATGGATTAATTTTTATATCATATTCTACACCAAAAAGGCTTCTTATAGGAGATATTTTATATAGGAGATATTCTTATAGGAGATATTTTATATATGTGTATATATGTCTATATGTGTACTTAAATCGAGATAGGTCAATAGGGCTGATATTTGCACCTTTTCGCATACAGCCTATCGGCCTTAAATCTCCAGCAGAGGCCGATATTTTGTTTTGCCCAACTGGCTGCCTAAAAAGTACACAAGCTTTATTTTAACTCTTTAGTGCGAAGAGACAACTGCACAAAATGTGACTACAATGGTCTCTTATAGGTTTAAAAAAGGTTAAAAAAGTCTATGGGCGAGTTTGTAGTAAATATAGTGTAGAAAACAATCAAAACTGGCCCTACAGATCGGCCATCGTTTTCTCTGGATTCTAAGCCATCGGCATCAGTGTGAAAAAACCCATATCAGTCGTTCTCTAATATTAAACAAAATACATTTTTAAAAGAACTGATACAGTCTACAGTAGATCATTTGTTCAGCTGATCAGTTGGTGATGGCTACAGAAACTGATCGCATATTAAAAAAAAGGTGAATGTTACGTTTGGGCACTTTTCCCCTGTACTTTTTTAAATTGCCTACATTTTTGTAGTATTTTTTTCCTGGCTTCAGTTCATATAAGCTAGTCCTACTTTTTCCTGAATATTCTGTATTTTGTTTTGTTTTTGTTTTGTTTTTTGTTTTGTTTTGTTTGGTTTATAGTTAGTCATTAGTTGATTTAGATTTTTTGCCTATTTTTTGTATATATTTAGTGATAAGTAGAAGGTAGGGAGTGGATTAGCTGGGAGTGAATCCTGTGTTTGTCGGCCTTTTTCCATATAAATGCACTTTTTTCCTTGTACTTTTCTGTATAAATAGTTGTTTTGCATGAACTCTCAGTGCAGCTTGGGGAAGATCATAGAGATAATGAATTGTTTGAGAGCTTTTGCCACGCACCCTTTTTAGTCCACTAACTGATCAGCAGGACATGTCTTTAGTGGATGACAGCCCCACATAACAGTTAATACGCCAAAATCTTTATTTATTCATTTTATCTGGCAGTTTATTTAGTTAATGTATTTAGTTAGACTAGTTACTGCTTATTTAATCATTTAGAAAGTTTGATTTCATGAGGCTAATCACATTACCAGATGAATGGTTAATCTATGACTATGTCTCTTCGCTGGCCTGGGAACGCGTTGGGGTCCCACCGGAGGAGCTGGAGGAAGTGTCTGGGGTGAGGGAAATCTGGGAGTACCTGGTTAGACTGCTGCCCCCACTACCCGGCCCCGGATAAGCGGAAGAAAATGGACGGATGATTAATCTGCTGTATTAGTCAGTTTGAATGAAGATATCGGTGTAATCCCTCAGTCGTCCAGGTCTGATCCATCGCAAAAGAAAAATAAAAAATCTGTCATCTGGACAAAACGTTGTAGGAGTGAAGACGTTTCGCTGCTTATCCAAGCCACGTCTTCAGTTTTGGTCAGATTGCTATCATTTGAATGAAGGATGTCACTGTTTGGTTAGTGTGAATTATTTTAATATACACAGCACCTTGTTCACATAGGACCACGTGTGCATATGAAGAGAAAGAAGTCTGTTTTCACTGTATAAAGTTAGGTCACTAAAGAGTACAGTTTTTGTAACATTCATAGCCAACACAAACCTTGTCTTGTAAAAATGTACATTGCCTAGTACATGTGTGTGCGTTTACCTCGCTGATGGCCTTGTAGTATCTCGGCTTTTGAAAAACTGGCGCGTTGTCATTCTTATCCCGTACCACGATCCGAACTTCGTGAAGAATAACCGTCCCGATTAGCATGTTGTAGCACTGGACTTGGACAACTATGGAGTGGATTAGCGATGGTGGCTGAAACACACCAAAAAACACACAACTCAATTAAGTAAATCACATTAAAAGTTTGTCTAATAACTTTGGAGACTTCATCAGAAATGCTCCAAATATGCTGAACTACTTTACGGGAAAATAAAAAACAGCAGGGGTCTTGAGATAACGTTCTATTTACTAAAACAGATGCCAAAAAAGTAAATTAAATCATTGCGGGATAGAAAGAAGCCAATCAAATAAATTTCTTGGCTGTACATGGCAGTTTGTACGGCATTGGGGACGCACTTGAGCTAAAAATTAAAGCAAAATATCCTAATTACGTCTCGATCCAGGAGTCGTCCGGTGCTGTTGAGGTACAGGGCTTGCTTGGCGGGGTCTAGGAGCACCCAATAGTCGTAGTTGTCCCGTAGGGAGAGGGAGATGGTGCGATTGGGGCCATCAGCTACTCCGTTGATCCTCATGTTCTCCACCAGTATTGTACCTGCATGATTAAAGAATGAAACTGTTAGTAGTTCAGTGGAGACTGTATTAAAGAGCTTTTCAAAATGGTGACACACGGCAAGAAGAAATGATTAGGTTCAAATAACTTATTACAATGTGACAAGAGTGAATTAGGAATACTCAAAAAAGGCAAAAAAAGGGCAAGAGAATCGACGAGTACTTAATCGCATCACTGTATTATCGTGGATTTATACAAAGACAATAACTAACCTAAATTAAAATACACAAAAAAACACTGGAATCATTAAAAATATATTTAAAGGCGCACTATGTAACATTTCTGGTGAAGGGTTCTTTGAGATATATATTTTCTGATAAAAAAAACATCTGTAATTGGAAAAAGGCAAAGTAGATCAATTTAAAGGTAAAGAAATCTCCATAGAAACCAGACCCTCCACAAGAAAAGTTACATAGTGCGCCTTTAAATATATACAGGGCGTCCATAAGATATCTTAATCAGACTTGTTCTGTTGTATTCAGTGGTTTCCAAAGTCTTTTGCCTCATTTAATACACCTCTATATGGGCACTATTAGTCGCACAAAGCACATCAAGACGGTATTGGATTTCTATGTTCGCTGTAGCAGAGCCTCATCAGTGGTTGCAATTACATCTGTTATCTTTTGCTTTAGTTCAGTAACGTCCCGTATTTTTGTTCGATACACGATATATTTAACATGGCCCCATAGAAAATAAAAATAAACCATGATACACATTGTGCCTTCTCTTGAGGAGGAGCCATTTCTTAGGGGTTCATTCAAAAGGACACCTCTTTAATCAACAGGATGCCTGAAATACAAAAATTCAATGTGGTTAAAAATGTTTATAACCACTGAGTACAATAGAACAAATCTAATGAATATATCTTATCAATTGCCTTTGTAATTAAATCTTAAAATTGTAAAAAGACTTTATGGACACCCTGTATTTTATATTTAAACCTGTAAGAGGAAATCAGGATTACTAAACCAGTCTGAACCCACATTTAAGTTCAGATAAACAGGGACAAAATCCAGGACTAAACCAGAACTAAACAAGAAAAGTATTCAAGATTATACCACGACTCAACCACACAACAACAAGGACTTTACCGAGATTAAGCCAAACCAGGAAAAAGGACATCTTCTACAAACTACACTCATGGCTGTAAATGAGGAATAGACCCTGAATAAACGGAGCTAACTAAGAACCAACTTAACCAGAACTAAACCAGGACAAAATAAAACAAATAAACAAAACTAAAATCACTGAACCCAATCAGGAACAGTATCATCCAAGTCACAAACAGGTGATTGATTTGAAACCCATCACTGTATTCTCTATGAAAGTGGGTTGGTCATCACTGTTTATTAGAAGAGAACAGCACTGTATGAAATGTATCTATAAGGGACTACTTCAAAAACTGCCAGAATACCTCACCTGCTTGTTAATCATTGATACCAGAACATTTAATACCAGATCACATGACTGCGTAAGGCTAAGGACTAGCTGCACCAAAACTGAGACGGGAAAGAGGCTTTTAGCTGTTTTGCTTCACAAAAATGGAAAACACTTCAAGAAAAAGCAAAACTGTTACCAGATTATTAAATTGAGATTTGTGTCACCAACGTATCCAAACTTTTATACACCCACCTGCACCTGTTTTGAATGTTTTATATGGACTTATACGTGTTTGTTTTGTTTTTCTGCTTGTATTGTATTTTGAACAGGACGCCCATGAAAAAGAGAGTCCACGAGCTCTCATTGGGTTCCACGGTATAAATAAAGATAAAGAAAGAAAGAAAACAAATAAAAAATAAACCAAGGTACTTCTTTACAACGCTAAATAAGCCCCCCGCTGTTACCCGGTCCACAGTTTGAGAACCACAGCTTCAGTTCTCCTTTCGGCAATATTGATTTTCAGAATATTATGTGGGCTGGAGCCAAGGTCATGCGACTGTGAGACCAACAAATTCAATTTATGGACCAAATATCCAACTCTCTTCTTTTCTTAAACCAATTTTTAAAACATTCAGGGATTGACTCGAAATGGAAATTCAAAAAGACAGACAGGAATAGAAGGGGGTTGTGCTGGCCTGGTTGGACGCAATAGCGCTCTGATAACTTTGAATCTTTCATCCTGTAAAAAAAAATAAAAAAAATAAGTAAAAGTAATTTGTATGTAGAGGCAGACATTAGTGGAAGTAAAGGTTGGTTTATTGAACTCAAAACAACAAACAGGGGGCGTAGTTTGAAGCGAGACATGCCAGACTAAATCCAGAGGAAGAATGGGTGTGTTTGTAGTGAAGCTGCATATAATCTTTCAATTAAGACTGAGCCGAAAAGGATTTGGGAAAACAAAATGGGAATTAAAAGGTAAGTTTCACTCGGGAAGTCGCGAGGGATAATGTGACACAGTGAGAAGCACCCAGACAATGCAAGGAAACAATTAAAAAGAGGGAGGGGGTGCTGCCATAGAAACAACAGAACTGAAAAAATAAATAACAAATGCAAAAAAATGAACAAGGATTACGGGAGAACTGAACCAGAAACAAACAG
>KN476664.1:23618-49236 GCA_000787095.1 Periophthalmodon schlosseri
AGACCAACACAAAACACCACAGACTAACCCGAGACTAAAACCAAAACCAGATCAAAAACCTTTATTGAAAATTCACCAAAAAGATTTCATATTGTCGCTTGCTTTTGCGTTGCATTACATGAATTATTGATCAAGTTGTCTGAATGTCACACATCATATATATTCATACAATATGGAACTTATTGCTTTGTCTGGAATGTTCAGGGCATCGATATCCATCTTCATGGAAACTAGCAGGTGATGCTACCAGGACAAGTTACAGGTCAAATCTGTGGAGAGTCTGCCCACAATTAGAATACAGGCTTTTATTGTTGTTGTTTTATAGCAATAAAGAGACCTGTTATTGAATAAATGCAAGTTTAAAGGGCCCATATTACGCTATTTTTGGTCTATGTTATAATGTTGTTTCCTCATCACAAACATACCTGGAGTTTGTTTTGTTTCATTCACACGTTTAACACACAAACCCTGCATATTTAAGATGAGTTCTTCTTTCAAATGGAAAACACTCTGTTCCACCTTGTGATGCCATGTGGTAATACAGGAAGTGCTCTGCTGTGTTTTGAAACTCCATACACCTTCACTAGAATCATTCATCATTCTATTGAACTAAAGGTAAAAAGCTGTTGTCAACTTATACTACTGCTTCATGACATCACAAGGTGGAACAGAGCATTTTGAGCTTTGGAGATGTAGACACACTAATAATAAAGTGTCACTCAAACATGTGTGAATGAAACAGAACACATCTCCGGGTATGTTTTTGAGGAGGTAACAACATTCGAACATGGCTTAAAGATCACGAGAGTCGATTTTGTGTAATATAAGACCTTTAATGCTACACTGTGGAACAATGAAGGCAAAGTAATAACATCCCCATAGATGAAGAAAAAATACATAGTCCATCTTTAATAATAGGATAATACACAAAATAATAAATCCTCTAAAAAGGAAATGCAAAAGAGGAACACCTCATATATCTCCTAAAGTTTTGTTCTGTTCTCTGACAGAGGGTAAGTAAAAGGCAGACGGGCAGGGTGACACGACCGGAACAAGTTAGTGACCTCAGAAGACAGAAAAAAGTGCAACTATGTGAGATCAAAGCATCTCCCGGAGTTATAAAAGCTCTGAGTCTGCTTTGAAGCCTTTGTTACCAAGTGCTATAATTATTTGTAACACGTAAAAATAGAAATTGAAGCCTAACTTGTGGACATATGTGATGTAACCTTATGTTGGTGTAACAGGTTTACGGCTGACTCACAGAAATACTGCCATATTTGTGCCAAAGTGTAAAGCGTCTGCCATCTTGTCTCCATGGAGATGTTGCTTTTTTTCTGGAACGTTCCACAGTATGGCATTAAACATATCTATCTTCATGCCGTTTTACATTTGTGGTATTTTCTCACTAAAATTGTAATCGTTTCTTTAGACATACCCATAATAAAATGTTAAGATCAAGGAATAGGAAGTCACCTGTTCCACCTAACACTGTAAATTCTTCCATTGTTTTTTTTATTGTGGAATTAGCTCAGAGAGAAAAGTAGAAAATTGAATCTACAAATCCAGTCAACAAACAAACACAGAAAAGGGAAGACTTTTTGATTCACTACAAACAAAAAGCAATTAAGGGCTTCAAAACTGTGCTCAACATCAAGAGGGAAAGATAAGATTTATTTAAAAACAACATCAGAAAAAAATAACAGTGTGATGCTTTGTCAGTATTTCCTTTTTTTCGATTTTAAAATAATGGAATAATTTGGGAAACACACTTCAGTTTATACACTACACCAACACTTTTTAGGCGCTGGAGCCCTGTCTGTTATCAGCACTGGGAATGAACAATGAAAAAATAAATAAATGAGCCCATTAAGCAACATGACCACTATGATAATCAAGCCATGTATTCTTAGTGAGATGGGTTAAGTGTCTTGCCCTGGGACACAATGACTTGAGCTGGAATCGCACCGCCAAACTGTGGGCTAGTGGATGTGACCTTTACGACCGTCGTGGGGCAAAGTGGAGTTTTGGCATCAAGGCATAGTGGATGTGACCTTTACGAACGGCAAAGTGGAGTTTTGGCATCAAGGCACCGTTAACAACAACTAACAACACTACTTTGGGTTTGCGATTGTTAAAAACATAGCTAGGTCTAGTGTCTGGGGTCAGTGGATCTGACTGCTCTGCAAATGAGAGCGGGATTCGAACTGCTAACCCTCGGATCAGTGGACAAACTCTACCAACTGAGCTACTGTCGCCCCCAATTTGGTGATATAATATGGTTAAAAGCTCTATTTTGCATAAGTGTCCTTTTTACAACATCCTTACTACGTTGTATGTAGCATATAGCATGGTTTAGCCAGGCACCATTAAGCCGCTGAGCCATATCTACCTTTTGCAGCCATCATTCAACAGCCAATCAGAGCCTCCCTTTCTGAAGTGTGCCAGCATACGCAAATCTTCAATAATTACCTCCTAGAGTTATCATAATCCTATCCTTTTGTCTTCTAATGCAAGGAGACGTACTTTTTTTTCTTCTTTTCCGATTCAATTAACTCACTTTATTGCAAACATAGTGATGGATGATTGACGTTCTAGAGGTGCCGTCTGGTTGTCAATCTTGTCGTGCCTCTCGTAGTAAACATGCTTTGCTCCTCCACGCACGCACCAAAACAACGCACAGGGCCAGCGGCACTTTGAACAATCTCATATCTGATCTGCCACAAATCAAATTGGGTCACGGCCTTCTGCGCTGCTATGGAAACCGTGTCAAGCACTAGCCCCTGATTCGCCGATCTTAAATAAACGGGGAAATTTAATGGAATTGGCTTCTTCATATGAGAAATGGGATAGAAAATGGAATTCATTAAGATGGTTTGATTTCGTTCCATCTTTAAACTATCTCTGCTCTAGTGAGAAACATATGGGCAGAAAAGCATTAGAAAGATGGGGGCTGTACCTTCAGCCGCTGTAGCTAATTTAATCCGCTGAGCATTAAATACAAATAGGCTTGTTTTACAGTGTGTTACAGAGTGAAGCTATTCAAGTGACCCAGGCATCAGCGCTAACAACTGCATATAGCTACAGAACAGGGAGGCTTATTACAGGTTTGTCAGTGCTTAGATCACAGTTTTAATGTACATTGCCTGCAGTGTACACTATTCTGTGATTGGTTGAGTCCACCTGTCACTCAAAGTTTGACAGAGACTGACCAATAAGAGGAGTGGGCAGGAACAGTTTTGTGTTTGAGGATCACAGTAAATTAAACAAAGAAGCAGTGAATCCGGACTATATCACCAAAATAGCATATTGACACAGACCACACGTCAGTATAAATATCTAACCCTGTGAAATACTTACAGAAAGTCATAGAAAGTCAAAAAAAAATCACAATAAATACAAAATAGCTTTCTTATTCAAATTGGCCAAGATATATTGTGCTATATTATATCTTGACCAGTGGTGGAAGAAGTACTCAATTTTGTTACTTAAGTAAAAGTACAGATAACAGGGCACAAAAATACCACATGAAAGAATCTACTTAAGTAAAAATAATAAAGTACCCGTTTAAATATGTACTTAAAGGGTAAAAAGTAAAAGTATTTCATGCAGATTTTTTTTAGGTCTCATAAAGTTACTGATTTTGATAAAGATTTGTGCAGAATTTTGTTCAACAGAAACAACTGAATCGATTGTTTTTTCCTAGCTGTTTTTATTTGTATATTTTTGAATTGTGAACATGTTAAGAATAAACCCTCAGCCTTTTCAGCAGGTCTCAAACAATAATAAAAAATACTTTTACTTTTCAGTCCAGTTCAAAAATGTAGTGGAGTAGTAAGTACAGATATGTGCTCTCAAATGTAGTGAGGTAAAAGTAAAAAGTATCCACTTTAAAATGTACTCAAGTAAAGTATATATACCTACATTCTTTACTTAAGTACAGTACTTTACTAGTTTTACTTTGTTACTTTCCACCACTGATCGTGACACGGGACTCACTCCTATTACCTAGCCCTACAGTATGGACAAAACCATCGGGGATATACACATACACACAAGAATCTGAAATAAAGCACCAAGAGAATATTAGGAGGAAAGAAAACAGGTGGATGTAAAGTGCAGACAGATTTTGTGAGAAAGAATCTGAAATAAAGCACCAAGAGAATATTAGGAGGAAATGGTTAGAAAATGAAGAGTTGAGGGTGCATTAATAGATTTTTTACAGAACATTAGCTCAACTGGAGCCAGGTACAAGTCACATACTGGAGTAATCATGGCTCCCGCTGCTCTGCTCGGCACTCACTGAGGGCAGAACAGCATTTTACAGGCTTTCAGGTAGGAATAGGGACAAAGGAAAAATACAAGGGAAACATACTGGCTTTCACCACAATAGCATAAGCAAGGTAATCCTAGCACTAGCACAGAAACCCATGTATTTTTGTTCTTCTTGTTAATCAGTGCAATTAAGTAGAAGAAATAGCTGCAGTAATGATGCATAATTACCTTTTTTCTACTTAGGTAAAAATCCATTCAGGTGCAGCACGTGGCTGTGTAACTCTAGGGTTATTTAGGGTCTTTTTTAGGGAGTCTGCATTTTCAAGATCCGGCAGAGGTCAAATTTCTCTATTGGAGACAATAAACTTTTTATAAATATTGAGTTGTTCTATGCCAATTTTAAAGGTGCTGTACCTGATGTGCTGTACTGTTTTATGAATGTGAAAAACGGAGCTGGTTCATTTTAAACGGTTTGCAGTGGTCTAGAGTTATTCCTCACTTACCTTATGCATTCCGAGCATCCTAATTATTCAGTGAGGAGTTTAAAAGTGCTTTTCTGAACTTTCCGAGGCCAGAGCAGAGATTCGCAGTCTTCCTAATTTTTGGACATTAAAATGCTTTATAATTTGATGCAGACAGTACAAAGCTGACCTATTTTGACCTCGAGAGTTCAAATACATGGGAAAAATCAGAAACAGGGCCATTAGGCTTCTGTTTTGAAATAAATCATGAATGTTCTTTCTTTTTATTTTAGTAAAGTAAAAGTTGCATGATACAAAATTGTGCGGGGGAGGGGGGGAGTTGTAGTTTTTTTTTTTTTTTTTTTTTTTTAAACCATGGCAACATCCGAGATTTAAAATATCACTAACACTACCTCAGCACTATATGTTCAAAGTACTGCATGTTCCTCTCTCCCTGACCGCGGCATGTACACGGGTCAGGAAAACGTGTTGACCACACAATGAAGCCGTGTTAAAGCCTAGCATGTTCCAGTGATTACATTGTCCTCTTGTATGCTCTATTTGGACAATGACATTATCCTTTATGTGGGCTGAAGTTTGTAACACCACTCCAGCTTGCACTTTGGGTAATATATTTTGCTGCTCGGAGCCTGGTCGGTCCGTGTTCAGAATAATAACACTTTAATTTGGCTTAGAGACCTGCGCCCCATTATCAGTGGCCAGGCTAGATTAGCGAATCACAGTATATTTTCAGCAGCCGCGCTCTTATAACATTTGAGCGGTGTAAGCTATGGTGATTGTGTTCTTTTTTACAGGCAATGAGATATGCTAATGCGGTTTTAAATTATTGATTTAATCTTTAAAGGGAGCTGTTATGAGGCGCAAGCTGCGAAAAAGTGCATACAGCTATTTTTATGAAACATCTGTCACACATATGCAAACAAAATATAACTATGAACGTATTTATTTACTTTCTCTTCAATTTCTTCATGCGTATCTCTTGCAAAGTACTGTAAATGCACAAGCTGCTTTTCTTTAAAATACAAACATTCTTCATTTATGTACATAGCTTAATAACAGCATGTGTACAACTACAACCCTGATGACATCAAAATAACAGTTTTTTTGCTATGTAAAAGTACTCAAATGGAGCTAATTAGCAATTTTGTGCCTAATGGTGCATTCCAGGCAACTGGTAACAGGGATATTTCCCACCTCCCACTTGGAAAAATGCCTTGGAACGCTGCTCGAACTGGTAATTCCCACTTATGAACTGGGAGATAGTTGAGGGACTCCCACTGCACTTACAGGATAAACTGTGATGTATTACAACAATGTTAATCAGCACAGAAAGTGGATCTGAGTACTTACCAACCTCATAAACTCTGTAAATATTTCATAAAGGTTAAATCCGACAACATTCTGTTATTTAACACGTTAGAGACACAATTAGAAACATTCACATTTCTTTAGCCTGTGGCTTAGCATTAGTTATATTGTTTACATGAAAGTTAATTTAGCTGGAAACGCTCTGAGGTCAGAACTCATAATGTTCAAGCGGGAAATAACCCACCTCCCAGTTGCATGGAACACAGCATTATTTATGTGTTTCGGCTTCTTCTTTTTGTGGACTTAAGATCATTCAAAAGTCATTCTGAAACCCAAAGACAGGCTGGATACACCATCAACCATTCATTCAATTTATATACTGTCCAATGACCCTAAAACATATGTCAACACTTCAACTATGTACATTTATTACTATATCTGAAGGGGCCACCAGGGCCCAAGGGCTTTAGAACAGAAGAGAATCGATTTCCACCAGTGAATCTCACTATATCCAGTGATCCAGCAGGATGATGCATGATACAGATGTGTGCTTGTCTCAGTATGGATGACATATGGCAGTTATTGTTTCAGCTTCCTGTTATAGGCGACATTTTAATGATTTGGCACCGCTCAAAAGACAGAATATTTGGTTCTGAAATGCTAAATGCTGTCTATATGATAATGCACAAATCAAACTGACATGTTGTTGTATGTTGTTCAAAAGCACTGTGCATACTCACATTAGAATAAACAAACACTTAGAGCAGTAATGTGCTCACTGAATGAAACATGTGATTTTTAATTACCCTTGAAAAGCCCTTGAGCCGTTCAATCAGAAACTGCTTTTAAAATGTAATTAATTTCATCATGTGTGACCGACACAAATCTGCATTTCATTATAATGTAAGGAGGACTCATGTAAACGCGTAACAAGGGATGAATCAAACTATTATTTAAAAAGAACGTCTTTAGTATGTAAAATGTAAACTATTGAATGGAATTTAATAGAAAAACTACTACTACGACTACTATTAAAGATACAGAACATGAATAATATACCTATCAGGTATAGGTTATACTAATTAATATGAACATATCAAGAGTCAAAGTATTCTATTTTGTGGAACAATTTGTGTTTCAATTATAGTATTTATTACTTATTCATTTACTGTTTGATTATTTCTCAATTAATTAAAACGTTCAGGTTGGTTTATTCTATGATACTGAGCATTACAGTCATTTACCAAACTTCGTGTTATAATTAAACAAGGTATTATAAACATAGGCAGTACCAATATCTCATTAAACATGACCTAAGCTGTATAAGGTTTAAAGGTATAGTACCCAAGTACCCTATAGTACCCCTGTCTGTGTGTAATTATAAAGTGTTGTCCAATAAAGTGTGTGTGTTAGCACGCTAGCTTTTTGTTTTTGTTTGTTTTTTTGCTCTGAATGGATAAGGAACTTTGGACTGCTGAGAACCACAGCTGACCACAACAGATGACAAAAAAAACAGTTAAAACTTAAAGAGTATATTTTATTCTATGGGGTATTAACTGCACATAACATATTTATATCACCATGTTATCTTTTATTGTTTTGAAAATGCTATATTTGCCGAAAACAACGTATTTACATGTTTTACAAGTTTTTGATGCTCTGTATCTCCCTTCCCTGCTCTCCATGTTATGTCACTCCCCCTTCAGAGCGCTATCACAACACAATGAGCACACATCCCACTAATGAAACTACAGCACATCGCATCAGGTTTGTCAAGTTGCTGTGTACAGTTTTGTGTCATGCTTTTGTAGATTTATGAATTGTTGTGTGAGAGCATGGATGACGCTTGTGGGCTGAGCATTGAAAAGAATCTTACAGCTAACTGTAAGGAGCGTTTGGATAGTACCTGGGAGAGATCACTAGATTACTCACACATGCATTTAGATGACATCTAAATCCTCTTCAGGCATGTTTTTGATGAGGGGACCATGTTATAACATGGCTGAAAGGTCAAAAAAATAGATTTTGTATAATACCCTCTTTTTAAGCACAGTTTTGTACACATGTATGGCAACCCAGCCTCATCTATTAAAATGCCGTTTTAACCCTGATCAGAACCGCACTTACACGTGGCTTATACCAACAGACTGCTCAGTGGGACGGCGTGTTTGCATATAGCCTCAGTACTCTCCACGCACCTCAGAACTCTCTAATTAGCTCCTAGAGAAGAGTTTAAACGGTTTGGCCCAACTCTAGAGACAGGCACGCTGAAGGACTATCAGCGCTGGGCAAAATATACTCAGACACTTTTATTTTTGTTGTGTCTAGAGACCCCTCGAAGGTGGATAAGAAGAAGCTTTCATTTGGTTGTTTTCTATGCAAATCGCTCACTGTGAAGTTTATGTGAATGGCCATTTTATTCCCAGACAAGGCCAAGGCTATAGTATTTGTAGGTAGGGTTTTATTTTCTTTGTTTATGCCCTTTTGTTGACATTTTAGGTAATAAATACTGTGAGTTATAAGGAAATTATACTAGAGGGCCTTCTTTTACAGCTCAGATATTGGCCAGAGATGGCAAACTTAAAGTGTAAATCTACATTTCTTTTCTTATATTCACATTTTAACGTAACACATTATCCTTCATTAAAAAAGTACATTTTGTCCTAACTAGAAGTACCGGTAATTCATGTCCTCAAATATATTTAAAGAGGGGGTATTATGCAAAATCGCCTTTTTGAGCTTTCTACCATGTTATAATGTTCTTCTCTAGTCAAAAACATGTCTGAAGTGGTTTTATAAGTATGTTTGAGTAATCAACTGATCTATCCCGGGGCCTGTTCAAACTCTCTTTACAGTTAGCAGTACGATCCTTTCCGAGACTCAGCCCACAAGCCTACGTCAAAAATATACAAAAGCTTAATACGAAACAATATACTACAACATCACAAACCTGATGCAATGTGCAGTAGTTTCATTAGTGGAATACATGCCTAGCGCTCTG
Source organism: Periophthalmodon schlosseri (assembly GCA_000787095.1). Lineage (NCBI taxonomy): Eukaryota > Metazoa > Chordata > Actinopteri > Gobiiformes > Gobiidae > Periophthalmodon > Periophthalmodon schlosseri. The sequence continues at coordinate 32,682 of KN476664.1, forward strand.
AAGGGAGGGTGACAGCGTGGAGAGCAAAGGAAGGAGGTACTCGGAGCGTCAAAAGCAAACGTGAAACTCATTAAATATGTTAATATGTTGTTTTCGGTGAATATAGTATTTTCAAAACAATAAAAGATAACATGGTGATCTAATGTGCGTTGTGTTTGCAATTAATACTGCGTAGAAGTGTGATATCCCCTGGACTTTGGACTTTGTATCTCTACCCTGACCCTATCCTGCAATCCATAGCACTCCATATTAAACTTTTTCCTCTGAGATTTCCACACTATTTAACATAATTACATTTCTTGCAAACAAACTCACTAGTATACGCTAATGCCACATGTCTACAAAACGACACCGACTATTAAAACAATAACAAATGCCCTACAATGGGGTCAAAGTTCACTGCTGAGGATCTTAGCAACCACCATAAACATACCGTCCATGTGTCTGACCACATTTACAGAGAGACGGCCTCTGACTCAGCCCTGACACGACTGGCCCATAGCTAATGCATAATAATGAGGCTAGGTTACATGCAAATCGGAAAGTGTTCCAAAGGTCAGGATCGTCTTTGTTTAGACTAGTGGCATTAGGTGATGCTTATCTGCGAAACTGAAGTCTGGTCGAGAGCACTACATAAAAGCAAATAAAGGACTCACCATTGGGGCTCTCCTCGTCTATGGCAACGATAGTAGCTGGAGGGCCGGATCGAGCAAGTTTGCATTCTGAAAAGGCAAGGAAACAACACACATGTGGTCAGTGCTTTGAAAAAAACACTGTTGTCTGATATGGATTATTTCAACAGATACCGACATCAGATATTTGTCCTGCTTAGGCCTGTCACGATAACAAATTTTGGAGTTATTTATTCAACCCTCTACAGCTCAAATCTTATCATAGAACAGAAAAATAACAAAATGTTCCTCACTAGTGTAAAGACAAAGTACCCACGACAAATATTGACCTCCAAAAATAATTGTTCCATCACTCATGTATTGAACCATAAGTCGATAGTAATTATCATTCTGTGGCCAATAATTGATAAAAAATGCCTACAAATTTTTGTTAAGTTATAGTACAGTTCACAAACTTTAACTTTTGTAAAAAATAAAATAAAATAATAATAATAACAACAACGTATTTATCTGGGATATAAAACAATTTCTTGCATGATTGTGACATACAGACACTTTTTTGCCTAATTGCTCTTCTGTTTCCATTTTGAATCATTGGTCTGTTCAAAAAGACAAGCCATATACTTGAATGTGTTGATGTTGTCTAAATCTAGGCAGGTCTTACCCTCATATTGCCAATCTGCAGTGACAGACAAGCACGTTCCATCGGGAGGAGGAGGAGATAAGGAAGGCAGCAGCCAAGGGGAAGAGCAGAGGAGCAAAAAAGAGAAAATCGTGAATGGCACTTTCAGAACAAGAGCAGGCAGCAAACATGAGGAAAGTGTGGAAGTAGGGAACACAGTTACAGAGTCTGAAAGGTTACTACATTCAAACAAACATTTTTCAGGTTTTGTATAAAAAAGGCAGAAAGACATTGTGGGTTGACATGCATTTAGTATTTGTATTAAATCAACTGTCCTGTCTTACAACCCGTATTCATCTCCCATATGACTTAAGGGTAATTTTCATATAGGGAATCTTCTTAACGCTGACGCCATTCAATACAAGGGGTAATGGCGCGCTATCTTTCTCTTGACTCATTCTATCACATCCAATTTTCAGCCAATTCTTCTTCCTCAATCTCAGCCAATCAGCATTCAGCTCAGACTTCCTCCTCATCCAATTGAGACCTCTCCCTGCTAAATTCCATGCACCAAACTTTTTAATACCAACGAAATTATATTAAAATCATCATTCATTTGAATATTTTTATCTCCCCCAGGCTGAAATGTTTTTTGGGGAAGAGGTGAGCAGAATCCATTTTTGCAACCTGCAAGAGACAATAAAAACTGGTTCAGATGATCAATGCGCTTTTTCAAATTAATGTAGGCCGCTGGTTCCTTAACATTTTATAGTCACATATCCGCTGAGAGTTTTGACGATCAGCCGCATACAAATAGTTGGTGTTATAATGAAGCAAACGCATTACATTCACAATATTTTGGATGACCTTGGAGATACAAATAATCCACATTCTTATCAAATAAAAACAAGATGGCATTTTTCGCCCATAACCCTCTTTGCGTACCTCCTGAGTCATTTCACCACAGTTTGGGAACCACTGTGTGCAGACTATATCTTGACTGACTAGTGCATGAGCATGTTGCATTTTGATTAGCTACTACGTATTTTTGTAGTTTGAATCTGCTCGAATTCCAAAAAACAGCATGCGATACATTATCTTGCTGCTGATTTCTCTCCATATGTGCTGTCTATACGGATATAATTATGCATAACATCACTACGTCTCCAGAGAATTTTCGGGGAAAGTCCCAGTAGAGTTTGGAGAAGCACATATTTGCTCACCTAGAAAATCAGCTTTCTGGAACACTGATCACATACTGTATCCTCCCCAGCCTCTCTCTCTCTCCTCTGATTATTACAGCCCCATGACATCATACATTTCTCACCATCCACAGCTATTGTTTCCAGGAATGTGCGATGGGAGACGAATTATTAAAACACCGACAAATATACATCAAACGACTATCGGGTCTCTGAAGTATCTTATCCCATTATGGTGGGAAGAACGCAAAGATTGCTTTTCCTGACAAAAAAAAAAAAAAAGTGCTGCGTTCCAGTGTATTCTCATAAGCAAATTTTCTTGAACAATGTGCAAAAAGTAGCACCCGGTTTAATCTAGAATGAAGAATAACACTCATGACATGTGATGACGTGAAAAACTAAATTAGTTCATTTTAAACATGAGGTCATAAGTGCTTTTCCCAACTTTAAAAGGCCAGAGTTTTGCCATCACTGTAATAACAACAGCGCACTTCCTGATTCCCGGACAATAAAGCGCTTTATAATTAGGCATGGCACAGCAATCTAATTTTGAACTCAAGACAATGTATCTGGACTGAAGTAAGACAAATTTTGCTCAAATACATGGAAAAAATTGGGCACAGCCATTGAAAAGGTGTAAGAGTGTAGAATCTATATAAGGGTTAACAGCTTTAGTTTACTTTAATTATTAGCATATGTAATCCCCTATGAAATAAGGCAAACTTTCGGTAAGAACTCGTTGCACTCAGATAGGTACTGCAAGGGAACAAACTGTGCCAAAAGTACTCACTAAAAACTTTGAAACCCCAGATGCATAGGTCTGCTGTACTTGTTTGCAGGCAGCCTGTATCTCTGTTTTTCCAATGTTCTGATTCATCATGTAACCCTTTTTCAAATATGACAGGATATAAAATGTGTCCAGCACCTGTTTGTCTCTATGGAGATGTTAATGCTTTGCCAGAAATATTCCACAGTATGACATCTATCTTGCAAGTCAGTTACAGGTGAATTACAGCTAAAGATATCATAAAAAAATGCATTCTTACATTCTTGGAAGCTGCCTCTACACAGACCTGACCTGTAGCCGAGCCTGGTGATGTCATACATACTGCTTGTCTACATGAAAGATGAGTTTAATGCCATACTCTGGAACATTTCAGTCAAAGCTATAATATCATCAGAAATGAATGGGATTTTAGTTTGTGTGTGTGTTTTATTTTATTACAAAAATGAGAAAACCGTGTCTCATATCTCCCAAAAGTTATATTGTGCCAAAATGTACTTTCTTCATCTTGTGTCCATGTTTTAAAAATGAATCCTGATCAAAAACATACCTGGACTGGAGTTGTTTTGTTTCATCAATAATCCCGCCTGTTTTCTGCCTTCCTCTCTGCTCTGCTCTCTGTCATCACACTGAAATCTCTTCTATGATTTTAAAATCCATTACTCTTCTCCAGACCTGTTCTGATCAGCAACAAATTACCTCCACTGCAGGTTTAACTGCTAATGTTTTTAGCTAGCAACAAAAGAGTTTTCTTTTCTGCACAGCAAATGCAGTTATTGCGCCCTCTACTGGCAATTATTTTAAGCCTTGTCATACACACTTTTTTGCTAACAGACAAATCAACAACTAAATAATTCACAAGCATTAAAGGCACAATATGTAACTTTTATGATGCTGGGTCTGCCGATATTGCTTTGTCTGTTTGGCACTGAAGTTATTTATTCAGTTACAAGTGTTCTTATGTCTAAAAACGTAAAAAGCTTATTTTCTTGTCTCTATGTAGGTAGGTAAGTTTAATGCCATACTGTGGAACATTCTAGGGAATATCTCCATGGAGATGAACAGAAAAGTGCACCTTTAACATTGCCTAACAGCAGCACTGCATTATTATACCACTACTAAACTTCTTTGCATAATTCGCAAAGACTGTTTTATAAAGCGCCTTCGGGGACACGAACATGAGCATTTTACATAAAAAAAAACAAAAAGCATGAATGCAATTATGGTATAGGCCAGATGCTACATACAAAGCGTTTCAGCTACTACATCTTAGCAGTGTATTGAACAACCTGGCCATAATTCCATAGTGAGCAGTGAGTTGTAGGTGGAGCAGCTGGTCTGTGTGAGTGTGTACGCAGCACATGACAGATGCATAGCCTTTGCTCCACCGGCTCTCTATCCTTGAGTGTAAGCCGATGCCCCTCATCTATTACTAAACAGCCATTTGTTCTCTGCGGGGCATCCGAGTGCGCCTGCCACGGGCCGGTCCACTCCTGTCTGCTCCTGTCTGCTACTGTCTGCTCCTGTCCGCTCACATAAGCCTCCTCCGGCTCCTCACTACCTGTCAGCGTGTGTTAGAACCCCGCATGCTCAAAATGAAATGGGATGAAGCGGTAAACAGCGTGGTTTTGATGCGTGCTGGCAGATTTTAAATTATTACACCAGCAAATTTGAGACTTGGACAAGGATTTAAAAATAAAGTCTTTAAACAATAAAGTGAATTTTAAAATGTCAGTTATAAGTTTTATTATAAGGTGAATGTAATTGTAATTGCTAGTAAGTTAGGGTTAAATGGAATAATGTAGCTGCAGGCAATACGCTGGTCATTCCAATTTCTAAATAAATGAAAGCAGTTAGCAAGTTTTTGGCTGATATTGCTGTATTTTAGCGATTGATGTTCTGACCACAGTCTAATGTTGTTGTGTCCTTGGGCAAGACACGTCTCTCCCCTTGCAGCCATGTTTCCATCAGTTAACCCATGGGAATTAGCTTAAGTATGAAAAGTATCTCCAAAATATAAACTCTGCTCCAAACCACATGCTTTTACTGTCAGATTGGCTGTAGAAACAGTGTATCTAACTAACAATTACAAATGTCTGCATCTTGGTCTTGATTAAATATACATTTTACCTTAAAAGAACTCCAGCGGCTATATAGACCACAGCCTCTTTACCGAGCCACGCAGACCTCTCATAAATGCTTGCAATTTCCTGTACACACCACAAGTACACAACATCTTCACACTTTTGCATATTTAATTATTTCTGAGCCCACTTGTTGGCGAAAGCAAACATCTCCAGCATGTCCTGGACTCCACTTGGACCCTCTCCTCTTTCCTCTTAAAACTTTTCCTCAAGCCTTTCCTATCTGCATCTGTCCGCTCTCATCCGCTCTGAGAATTCACTGCATGCAGAAGTGTACACCTGATTTTGTTACGTTTTCTGGAACAAAACAATCACTGGAAACGCATTTGCACATGAAGAGGAGGAGTAAATCCAGATAATGCCGGTCTCTGTCAGTGCGAGGAAGAGACAGATGATCAGAGGGTGTAGTGTTAAGGGGAATGGAGTGTGCCCTTATACAGACAATATCAAGGAGGCAGTGAAGTAGGGAGCGCTATTTCAGATGGTGAGATTTTAATCTGGGAATGATGCAGTCCTTTGAAAGTCCGTGTAAATGGCACAAAGGCTGAGTGGCTTCTATTTTAACCTCACAGCAAGAAGGTCCGGGTTCGACTCCTGGGCCGCACAGGTTTTTCTGTGTGGAATTTGAATATTTCTCCCTGTGTCTGGGTGTGTTTTCTCCAAGCATTGGTTTTCCCCCATCAACACAAAACATGCACAGTAAAAAAGGTAGTCCTGACCAAGCCTAGGTCAAGATCTTGAGATGGATTCTCAGGCACAACACTGGAAAATTTTCCTTACTGGGAAGTTCAGTCAAACTGGTAATGTACTTTGGTTTAATTTTGTTCCTGAAAAGTTAAATTTGCAAGTAGGCCTGCCACATAACACATTTTGAATTTCGATATATTGCTGAAGTAAATGTAGACGATAAGCGATAATATTGAAACTAATTTATGCCACTGACACATTAACCCAAGAGCAGATTTAAACCACAAAAACTATCCTAAATCTACAATATTTAATAAATGCAATAAATAAACAGCAGAATGAAACACTTTAGTACTTAGTTTACATCTGTCATGAATCACAGAAGTTATTAATTCAACCTTTTACGTCTTAAATCATTTTTGGTAAGTTTTGGCATATAGCCAAAACTTACCAAAAATGTCCCAGTAGTGCAAAGAAAATATACACATGCTAAAAACTGATCCCCAAAAAATAGTGTTCCAGCTTTCATATACTTAATGATAAGTTGATATAGTAATTATCATGACAGGCCTATTTGCAAGTTAACAGTGCATTACGCTCCCCAGTTTAATGCCATACTGCGTAACATTCCAGACAGTAGCATCTCCGTCCAGACAAGCAGGTGGTGGATCCTTCACCAGCAAACTTATAGAGCCTGATTGAAATATCTAAGTACATTTGTTCAGGTTCTAAAGCACTTATTTAAAATGTCTGAAGTGAAAAAAGCATTTAAATGTGCGTTACAAGTGTGTGGTCTGCACATTTCTCAGATTTATTCTCAGCGCTTTGAGCATCTGTTCATGTGCATCAGACTGTGTGGTATTTCTCAATGGAAATGAATAATGTCCCTGTATCGAACCAATTACTGAGCATTCCAGATGACATTGGCCTTTGCAACTCATTTATTAAGTAACATACAATAAACCCTCACACATTTAAACAAATATAACCCATATAATTACAAACTTGCATTAAATAGCCTGGACCTATAATATAACACATTAAGAGAGAACTATGGGGCTAAATTTGATATCAGCATGTCATGTTATAAATCAAACACTGGGGGAAAAGTTGCAGGTACACAACAACCACATTAACTGCTGGGTAACTAAAAATTAAAAACTATTATCACACCATGAGCGAACCCTATCTCAAGTAGATAGCGTCTTAAAAACTCCATTAGCTAAGCACGATGTTTAGCACCCGTGGCCTGCATAGCAACGGTCTCCATGACACAGGGATCCACAACTTCCAGTAAGTGACAGAGCCTGGGCATGGATGACACGAGCCTGACACATTCACACCAGGTAAAGAGCCCGCACACAGGGAGGAGGTGTAACGCTCCACTCAGAGTCCAGTTTCCATTAAAGATACATGTGGCAGTGTGAGTCAGTCTGCTCTCATGACCAAGCGCACTGATGTTAGCGACCAGAGTGCGTGTATACGGACTACTGGTTACAAGGGATTCCCCCATGTCAGCTAATGCTAAAAGAGTGTCTTGGTTTGTTTAATCCAGGTGACATCATTTTTGTCAATAATGAATCAGTTCTTTGGTTTAAAAATGGCAGGTTTCCAAGAGAACAAAGAACTATAGACACACAGGGTATAACCATTGACTGTATAAAGAAGTGGACTAAGTGAGTCAGCCAAATGAAGCTCACTGAGCCTAGCAGTTATAGAGGCAAATTTGGAGCCAAATTCCATATTTGGAATTCTGACCGCGAGTATCATAAAAACCAAAGAGACAATTTGGAGCGAGGCTGTTGAAGGTAACGTCCCTTTCCGCCCACACCCCTGGTTTACGGACACAGTGGCGAAATAAAAACTCCAGAATCATGTAGAGTGGGTTAATACGAACATTTTAAAACCAAAATGATGAACCTGACAGCAGCAGTTACGGAGAGAGGGGTCACAGTTTTTCAATAGAAAGTGAATTGGAGCCAGAGTCGATGGAGTCGGAAGCGCACCCACGCTCACTTCCTATTTAGAACGTGGTGGCTGCCAGGTTAGCTATGTCCATTTATATATAGCTATGTCCATTTATATAAACAGTCTATGGATATAATTTGAATAATCAGATGGATAATCTGATAATTAGATCTGGCTGCATATGTGAGTTAATCAATGGATTTTTAGAGCAACTGTTCTATTTGGACAGAGAATGAGAATGGATTTTAAAATAACTCTTTTAATCTTTAGCATTTTCTCTGCACAGTTGTGACGTAACAGTCTACATGATATTTCAATGATTTGGTAACTCCAGAAATAATCAGATTTTTGGTGTACATAAAACCATAGCACTGACACAGATCTGGGGTAAGGAGTTGCAGTTAAACCCCATCAACCTAAAAGTTTAATTTCACAAAGATTTTCAAGATTATCAGGCTGCATATCAGGCTAAATGTATTTTCTTTACAATTTAACAACCATTTATCAGAGCTATATTGCTAGTAGTTTTAATGGAAGAACGTTCTTAGCATAAACAGATATAGACAGAGCCTAAATTATATTGGATACTGGGATTTTTAAGATTTTAAGTTGTTTAGATTAGTTGATAGTAAAAAATGAAAGACTGAACTAGCTTTTCCCTATGTTTTCACCCTGTACATGACAAACTTCTTTGACTCAGCTCACATCCTCCTATAGCCCCCAGGCACAAATCATCCGGAACTACTTGATGAAAAGACACCGAAATTTACATCTGTATTTTGAAAAGGAGCAAAAATACAGCCCCCCGCAGTCCCATTTAACTTTTTCTAATAACATAAAGATGACAAATTCAGGCGTGCCTTTAATAGTTTCTAATGTTTATATTATGAAGCTCTTTTACATTTTTCAAAAACTTATCAGCTTCAGCTCAGTGCGGACTGTCACCACGGCTGCATATTTACTTTTGGCTTATCTCGACTTTTTCCCCTCTAAAATAATTCCAGTAAGCAGTTGGCAAGATGCCCGGAGGACATATAGCAGAATACATCAGCAAATACTTCCACTATAAAGCTTATATAAAATCAAACAGTGCAAGGAGCTCAGTATATATCCTTGGCATCTCAAACGTGACATGATTGGGATGCATTACAGCCATCGGGTTGCCAGATATTTCAATAGTTCTGATCCCAAATTGGCCTCTATCCACCGAAATAATTGAGTCATTTCGGTTGATGATGTTTCAGATTGGCTTAGCGATGCATGCGCTGGGAAGCCATTTCACAGGCACCCAAAAAGAGGCACGCGACTGACCATAGAAAATAGCAAAATCCCTGCTGTAGTGCGGATGTCTGGGGCAAAAAAGACATGTTTAATTACACAAACTTTTTAATTTAGGATTAATAACTAGCCATTAGTAGATCACAGAAGTTTTTTGAAGAGTTTTAATCAATTGCTACCTCGCCATATTGTGAAGAATTTGTTCTCATTGGGGGCTGCGTCGTACTTGAATTCTTTCCGCCTGTTACCATCTGTGGAGTTTTCGCTTGGTTACGTTGCCTCGAGTGGAGATTAGGAATAAGAAAAAGTGAAAAGGAACGAGAAATATAGGGGCATGGAATTAAAATGAGAGAATTGAAGGTTTATCAGGACGTTAGTGACATGTTAGTTTAGTTATCCGTATTTGTCCCTATAATGAAATTTACCTATGCACTGGTCATTCTTCAGAGCTGGTGAGGTGGATAAGTCTATTTTACAGGTCTTAGACTATATGTAACTTTTCTGGTGGGGGGTCTGCTACCCGATTGTCTCCAGGGAGATGTTATTGCTTAACCTGGAATGTTCCGCAGTATTGAATTAAACTACCTGTCTTGCATTTATTTAATATAGCTAAAATATTGTGTCTCCATTGAGTTAGATGGTTTAATGCCATACTAGGGAACAAAGGCAAAGCAATAACTTCTTCATCGGGACAAGCAGGTGGCGGGCCGTCAACCAGAAAAGTTACATACTGCATCTTTAACTTTTGACCTTCTTCTACCGTATATTTTAGAATAACTTTTGGCCATACATTTCATGCTCATCTTGATTCATCTAATAAACTGTTTCTAATGAATATGGTAAAAAGTAGTATACATTTGGTCTATAACGTAAAGTGCCTTGGGGAGACTATTTTTCCTGACTTGACTGACAGCTCCAGAATTTCGATACCGCACTCTCGCTCGAAAGATTCGAAGTAAACATTTGGTGATGAAGACGTCTGCTGCAATGAGAGGAGGAAGAGGATAATGTGACTTGAAAGTGAGCGGAGGAGTCTGCCACTGATAGGTTCATGTGCCAGTCAAAGATTTTACAAAAACGTGTGGTTTTCACGATAAACTTAACAGATAGGATTTACATGTGACGACTTCAAAGTGACCCGATGCTAACAGTTCGTACGCGTCATAGTTAGATAACATGCCAAGCGGTAGGTGCGTAGGCGTCGACATTATAAAGCTCCACAAACTGCTAAGTTAATTACATATTGGGCCTTTTGATGCAAATTAATTATTGTGCAAAGGGCCTTTTGTGATAATTACTTATTAAAAGCACATTATGGACACATGCTAATGAAAATGTTAGAAGAGGGAGCCCAGCTGTAGCAATTCAGAACTTTATAGTAAAAGAAATGTACACAGACATCAAAGTACTATTATTCTTACTACAAGAAGTCTGTATGGCACGCCTGCTTTTTACTATGATAGTTGAAGATCACTTATTGTGAGGAGAAACATTTTTAAACAGTTTTATGATTATTCACGTATGAGACCTCTGTGTCCTGGCTACATGTAATTATAGAGTGTTTTATTGTCCAAGAATCAGGAAGTGCGCTGTTAGTGTTATGTTTTTTAGCTAGATCATGCGGGCAAAACTCCACTCTGGTGTCTGGAAGCTGTGAAAAGGGTTTACAAACTCATCCTGGTGAATAATTAAGATGCTTGGAATGCATATGGTAAGTGAAGAATAACTTTGCGCCCCCAGCACTGCAAACCGTAGATGAACTAGTAGGCCTAGTTCAATTTTGGGGGTCAATATTTATTCTGTGTAGCTTTTCTTTGTGCTACAGGGAAATTTTTGATTATTTCTTTTGAAATATGGTAATATATGTGAGCTGTAGAAGGTTGAATTATAAACTTCTATGACTCATTATAGATACAAACTAATTACTTTAGTTTTGCATCTTGCCATTTATTTCTTGCAGCTTATGTTTTTAGCAATATCACACATTTAGAATACTTTCTGAGGGAAAATTCTGCTTTATGGTTTGGTTTCAATATTATCGTTTATCGTCTGTATTTACTTCGGCAATATATCGCACTTCGAAATTCGCTATCGTGACAGGCCTATGAAGCAGTCCTGTTTGCCACATTTTTAAAACTGTAAAAATCAGGTACATGCAGTGTCTTTAAGGTTCAAATGTTACATTGTATATCCATAGTTGTGTTACATATCTCTGACATTATACCCATAGAAATGAATGGAAACGCAACTTCATTGTCCTCTAAGAACTGTTGTGGATACCCTTGACGGAGAAACATTATTTATATCTGAAAATAAAGTTGATATTAAGGGGGACTGGGTTGCAGATATATTCATTACATAAACAAAACTCATATTAAATGATAAATAGCCTTACCATATGAATAGGCTGAACTCGGCAAGTGACAACTATCTCGTCTGGCATCATTTGCGAAAGTGCCATTAATCAAACTGAAGTTGGTTTGCAAGCTTTGAGTGATAAACACATTGAAGCCAGAAATGAATACATCTCAAAATGAATACAAGTTTTTATACAACCCAACACTATATCATGGAAACAGAGATACGTAAGACTGTTTTGTCCTCCAAAGACAAATCGAACACGCATACCAACTTTCTCATATTGAAAGTCATCGCATGTTTTAACGTCAAGACAGATGGTTCTATGTTCTCCCGTGTCGTGTCCTTTTTAAGCTTCCATCAGCAGGTCTAGAGCCTCTCCACGCCTGTCCCCGGGGTCCCATCCCTCTACGTCCCACCCCTCCACCCCACTTCTCCGCATCCATCACCCTCTCATCTATCCATCCTCCCCCCTGGATCTATTCATCCGTGGAGGACAGACCAGTGAAAGAGAGAGAGAGGGAGAGAGGGGGGAGATGATTGTAAGGAGACTCAAAGAAGCGATGGATGGGTGCGTGGTAGGGGTAAGGGGAAAAGCCAATGGCAGAGTAGTGACCTTGTGTTAGATTGATGTATCCCGAGGGTGTGAGGAGGGTTCTGGTTGGGTGTAGGGAGTCAACAGTTTGTCATTGAGCAGGTCTGATGCATTATAGTTGTGGATTGTCAGGTTAGTGTCCATTGCAAAGGTAAGGACAAGTGGCAACAGATCGCAGCTTTGTTGAGTGTTGCCAAACTACTAAAATGTTAGACTTGATTTCAATACTATGGTAAAAGTTTGATCATGAGTACAGATTTTGAAACCATAATTATCTCAAAATACATTTTTACACACTAGAATGTAATTTTAACACAAAATAATGGTAGTAGTTCACTTTAAGTTTTTTAGTGTTTCTATTGCTTTGCCTGGAATGTTCTGTAGTATGGTATTAACTTATCTAGCTTTCATTTATTCAATTACAGTTATGCATATCGCTAAAACGCTCGGTTTGATGGAGTCAATAACTATCAATACTTACTTTAAATGAGAAACTAATTTTAATACAAGTTTTAATCAATCAAGTGTCTGGATATCGAGTTATTTGGGTTTTTTTTGTTGTTTTTTGTGAGGCTGCTAATAGGTATATGTTAATTGAAATTCTGACGTGCAAGAAAATAATCAAAAATTCGAATTCCGAAACTTGAAACTCTTGGTATCACAAGTTCTGGCTTAGATTTGCACTTCTTTCCTAGAATCTCACAGATTGAAAACCATTTGCAAACCAATCTTATCTCAAGTTCAAAAGTTCTATCCACCTTAAATCTGGGATGAGCTCCTCTCCAAGAAACAGCTCTGGTTACAGACTATGTAGCATCTACTAAGCACAACTAAACCCGCTAAGTTAGCATCTGTACTTTTCCATCAAGATAGATGGTTGCACCGAAGAAGCTAGCAGATTAAATGATTCTTCTAGAGATAGGGGAAAATCTGCAGGGTTGAGACACAAAACTGAAAGACTATATGGAATAGGGGGATTTATATGAATTTGCTGAGAGGTGATTGTTGAGAGGGAAAGACAGAATTGGTTGATAGCAGTTTCTTAAAAATTAGGGAAACTCATTCAACTTAAAGCAAACCTATTCTGCAAAATCAACTTTTAAGAGCTTTTAATCATGTTATAGTTGTTTCCTCTCTCCATTTACTCAAGTTGTATTTGGAGTGATTCGTGCATGTTTCAGCAATCTTTAATCGCTTATTTTCAAGACACCATATTGCCGATCAACCCCTGTTTTCACCGCCACCTGCACACATCCGCTTCTCTGTACTTACTTCATTCTTCAATTTTATTTTCTTAATTGGTGACATGCGCAGGACTCAGTAGCGCCGTGTAGTCATTTTGGTCAAATGAGAAAAAATCTGCCCCTCGCTAGAGTGATCTGCAACTATCCATCGGAGGTGCCAACTCTTTGTTGTGATGACATTTACGGCGACGTCAGCTCCCATTGGGCACCGAAGTTTTCTGACTCAAGTCAGCAGACTTGTTTCTTGTATTAAGTCGTTTTAGATGAATAATGCAATTTAAAATGTGCAAGTTATAACATAATGATCCACAGGTGGCAGATTATAGCTATATAGCAGACGCAAGCACAATAGGCTTCTTTATAAATGTGTGAAATACCATGGAAACAAGAGCTCCAACGATAGGGCCTTATATGTTGACTTATTAATAGTCTGTTAAAAAGTTATCTTGAACTTAAATATAAGGAATAGAAGGAGAGTGAGGGAAAAAGTTCTAACAGCATTGGGAGGGGCTGAGTCAGACAGATCCTGTGAAATAACATAGTGTTACTGAGGAGCAGAAGAGAACAGATGCTGATGAGAAGGAAGAGCATGAAAGAGAGATGTAAAAAGAACAAAGGAAGGAACAAGAAGACAAGGTCTAATTGAGGACAGACTTACAATAAATATTCAAATGACATTGGAAATTATTGCCAAATCATTACTAATATATGTGCAAATTCCATATATGTCTAATGATGATCTCACAAAAACTGGACACATCTTATTGAATCTTTGATAGAGAGAATAAGGACACGTCAAAATGTGTAATAAAGTAGAAAGTACTATACAAAAATCATATCCTTCTTCAGGGTCATTACAGAGGCCATTCAGAGACCAGAGCAGAGTTTTATCGTCACAGCAAAGCTAACAGCAACTAGCATGGTAGCGTGCACTTCCTGATTATCAAACAATAAAATGCTCTATAATTGGATTAGAATTTAGAATTGCAAATCAGTACACAGCTGATATATTTTGACCTCAAGAGTAGTGATGGGACTTCCGGTTCTTTTATGGGATCTGAATCTTTTGGATCTGTTCAATTCAAAGAGCCGTTCAAAAGACTGACTCTTTTACTATTTATTTATATGACAGAAGCCAATGTGGGAACTCATTTTAACAACAAACTAATCACAGAGAGAAATGACCAAGGCTTAAATGTTTTTAAAATGATTCAAACTGAGAGTGGGAGTGTGTTTACCCTTTGCACTACAATAATAATAATTTTAAATCTAACTGTTATTATGATTCCAAATATGTTTTTTTGTGCAGAAAGCTCTCACTCATGTTGCCTGCAATTTTAAATTAACTGTTATTATGATTCCAAATATGTTTTTTTGTGCAGAAAGCTCTCACTCATGTTGCCTGCTCTACTTCTGTGCTGATTCTTGTGTCGGTTCAGTGTTAATCTTTATAAAAATGCATACAATTGCAAAGAAAAAGATTCGGCTCAAAAATTTGATTCACGTTGAGGAACCGTTCGAAAGAGCCAACTCGTTCATGAACGTCACATCACTACTCCAGAGCCGTTTGTACAATATATCTACACGGATTTTGTTCAAATACTTTAGAAATTCTTGCCCTCTGCATCAATGAACTTAAAGGGGACATATACCCCTGGAAATATCTTTAAAAAAATTTAAATATTGATATGATCTGACCCAAACTGTAAGTTCACAAGACGTCACATGCATTACTCATTACAATGCATAGACTAATGAGATACTGAGTAGCCTATTTATAAGTAAAAAGTAAAATAAACTCTCCAGCCAACTCACTCCATGAAAAAATAATATACTCTATGTGATGTTATTTTGAGTAATCCCACTGCTACCTTCCAATGCAAAATCATTTTAGAAAAGAAATATACAACACATTAACCACCAAATGTGTGCTGACGCCTTTTCAATGACCCTTAGAAGCGCCACAGTCATTAGGACAGTGCCAGCTGTCTCTGTTATCTGCTCCTGAAGGTAACACAATTATAAAACCAAAATCCTCCCAAACCACATGTGACCTTTGTACACAGGTCTTAAACTACTGTGAGAATATGCGGCAACAATTATGCTAAGCTAATGTTTATGCACAATTGCCCATTAGTGCTAAGTGGCTAACAAGGACTGAGTATAACATTACACGAGATAGGATTAAATACAGATTTTAGTTTATGTATTATTGCCAGTTCTACTTATTGAGATGACGAAGTAAGAATTTGGTGTGTCAAGGGCGTGCTAATACTTTCTAATTAAATAAGTTCTCAGAAAACAGTAATATTATGCTTAAGGGTACTTGAACAATTAACTTGTGCGATAGAGATGACTTCTGTGCCAGCTCAAAATGAGTGTAAATATTATGAAATTATTACAATTAGCCAATTCAGAACTTTATAGTATAATTATGAAAAAAGGTTGTCAGTCCAGCACAGACTACAAGATGTTTACGGTCATTGTAAGAAGTATAAGGTTGGGCCTGATTAATGCTTGACCGCTAGGAATTCTAAAGTGCTGCAGTGGGAAGGGCAGTGACTATAGTGCATACTGTTGCTGTCCCCTTTGCAAGACACTTCAGCCACCGTGCCTCGATTGTTGGAATATACTAGGGTATGAGTATACTAGGATATGAATACTAGGAGTATACGAGTGTGTTAGTGAGCGTAAATGCAAATTGGATTGAAATTAGTCCATGACTACAATATAGCATCAGTTTTGGCTATATTTTTTCTCAATTCAAACTAATACTATATGCTCCTATGCTACTCTTGCAACTACCATTACTGCCAATAATTACTTTTAAAATAGAAATGTGTAACTTAACATGCCAACAAATAAATGCTGTTGTATAAACCAATATTTTTCAACCTTTTCTGAGTGATGGCACACTTTTTGAAAAGATTCTATGGCACACCAGCCACTAATCTTTTTTCAAATCTCACCATTTTCATAAATAATGCGGTGCGAATACTGACCCTGCTACTGTGTTTGGATTTGGCAGTACTTTTGTGCTT
>JACM01003483.1:0-23348 GCA_000787095.1 Periophthalmodon schlosseri
TTTGTGTACGAATTATGCTATACAAATCCAATTCAAACCATTTACTATTGCTAGTTGTGTTTTTCCACATTTTTAAAATAGTAAAAATCAGGTAGAGCGCCTTTAAGTTCAACCATAGTACACATAAGATATACATATTCTGTATTTCCCCTCCAAGCAGCAGGAGCAGCAGCCTCAGCCTAACTAATGGTAAACACAGTATGTTTTTAATGAACAGTTGTTGTGATTCTTCCCAGCGCCTTCTCTGACTGGGACACTTAAATAGAGCCTGATGTAATGTAACTAACCTTTCCAGCAAATGCAGCTGTCCCCCAGCATCACTCAACATGTCACACTGATAAACTTAGAAATAAACTGCAAGGCGTGCAACTGGAAAAACCCTGGCTCTGTTTACATTGAGATGTTGGGCGAGCTTAAGCGGACAAAATGATGAGTTAACACTTAGCTAACTTGTTTATTATCACAGCTCCTATCTGGTGTTACTAATGAACAGGACAGTCTTTCTAATACTGTACAGCACAAGGTAAGGTGAAAAGGTCATCACGCTGAGTACTGGATTGAATTCAATTTTTCTTCATTATGTACAGCTAGATATTCTCTATAGTATCTAAAAATGACATTAGAGTCAGAGCAATAGGCTATAGAACACTAATCAAAACTAATCTACATTTTAGACTTTAATGTTGTCAAAAGTTATCCTCACTTGCCTTATGCATTCTGAACATCCTATTTATTCACCACAGTGAGTTTATAACTGCTTTTCACAACTTTTAGAGGCAAGAGTGCAGTTTGCCATCACGGTAATGCTAACAATAACTAGCATTCTAACCATGCACTTCCTGATTCCTATTTTGACCTTAAGAGCTGCTTATACAATAAATCTAGGGCAAGACTAATTGTGCCCTAGGGTTGAATGAGCAGTTGCTGACAATCTGCACCAATGTCTTTTCTCACTCAAACTGCCAAGATATTCATGGGTTTCAGAGTTATGAAAACTCAAGCAAAATTGCCATGGTAACAAAATATTATATCTTTTGAATGGAGAAAGTGCTCTAAATGGCATTTATAAACAGGAAGCTGAGTAGGACAACAGCTGTACTGCCCTGAGCTTTACACGCAAATACATGAACCATAATTATTTCCTCTTTTTCAGCGTAGCTATGTAGAAGTTAGCCTTAGTTTTAATCTAAAAAAGGAAAAAAAGTTAAATGAGTACTCTGTAAATATGAGGTATTTTTTGTTTGGTAAGATGTGAAATTTTATTGCTCTTATTCACTTTGGGCTTTCCCTTCTCAGGTGGCTACAGTGAATTTTCTGTAGCTTCCTGTGCAGTGACTAGGACTTTGACTTGTCCTCCTTGACCTGTCCCTCTCCAGCCAAGTTAAGGATACTTCCTGTCCCTATATTTAGCAGGTATGGCATTTTGCTGTCAACTGCGCTGATAGAAAGCAGTGTGCTTTAACTGTACCTATTTCTGTCTTTATCAAGCAGGTAAACGACTTTACTTGTTATCCTCATGTTTCCAGTATAGCAGTTATTTAGCTAGTGACTTAGATAGTCAGCTGATCTTACAAATTCATTCTTACACTTTTTCACTTTTTACAGAAAGCAATTAAAAGGTCCCATATTACACAAAATGGACTCTTGTGAGCTTTAAGCCCTGTTATAATGTTGTTACCTTCTCAAAAACATACCTGGAATTGCGTTTTGTTTCATTCACACATGTTTGAGTAATCCTGGTTTATTAGTCTGTCTACATCTCCAAAGCTCAACATGTTCTGTTCCACCTTGTGATGTCATGTGGCAACACAAGAAGTGCTCCACTGTGTTTTTAAGATCCATACACCTTCACTGGAATCATTTAGATAATTTCAGTCCTGGAATTACCAAACTCTACTGAATAAAAGGTAAAAGGTAGCTGTTAACTTGAAAACTACCATTACATGACATCACAAGGTGGAACAGAGTGTTTTCTGTATTTGTGTTGCCCATGACATCACAAGGTGGAACAGAGTGTTTTCTGTATGAGAAAAGAACCCTAAATGCAGGGTTTGTGTGTTAAACATGTTTAAATGAAACAAAACACAACTCCAGGTCTGTTTGTGATGAGCAAACAACATTATAACATAGATGAGAAAATAATGCAATATGGGCCCATTAATTAAGAGATTTCAATTGACCAATCACAATTTTTGGGCTTTAAATATTAATTTCCTGAGCTATCATTTTAAACAAAATGACATTTCTCTCACCTCAGATTAACAAAGGTTAGTGCTTCACTCATTGATTCTACATAAATCTGTAATGTTCTACAGTCCCCTGTGATATTTTGTCCGTTCTTTTCCTCGTAAGCAGCCATATTTGCTTTGATATGAACGAAACATGTGTGTCCCTGATTGGCTAATCCACCTGTCAATCACACCCATCTGAACTCGAGGAGATTCAATGGTGACCACACTCATATCTTTGTAAAGTATTGAAGAAGTGTGTATTCTGGATCCCAGGCAAACAGTATACAGTATACAGTTATGATGTATGATGTTTAAATTTTGTGTCTTTTCAGTTCTTTTATATTTTGCCAAAAAGACAATGCTTTGAACTACATCTTCAAAACCATATGGGCTGTTATTGATATCAGACTGCCAGTGGTGGGAATGTATTCTGTAATGTGATTAAACTGTAAATCATTTTTTTTATTGTGGGAGTGTATTCATAATGTGAACGAGACGGTCTGACAGAAAATGGTTAATGAGTGCTCTTGAACCACAAAGCACTGAACAAGATACTAGCAACATAAATCAGAAGTGGATTTATGAAGATTGTAAAGAAAAAGCCAGAGTGATGGATGAGTATGATAAAAAAGTCAAATGTCTTATTAAAGAAGCACTATGTAATTTACCTAGTGCGGGGTTAGCTATCTGCTCATTTCCATGGAGATACTTTAGTTACTTTACCTGCAATATTCCACAGTTTCTGTCTTGCTTAAATCAATCCCACCTGTTTTTATTGCTATAAAATAGATTGAAAAACAAGCATTCATGCCATGAGCAGGTGGGTGACGTCACCTTGTCTCCATTGAGGTAAGTTTAATTCTTTTCAGTGGAAAATTCCTGGCAACACAATAAAATCTCCACTGCTCAACAGCACAAAGGAAGTTAAACATTTTTTCATTATATTGTCATTTAGTGGTGGAATTGTTCCATCACAAAGCCATTATTGCAGTGGCCTAATCCCCATAAAATATCTAAAAGTCAACCACCACTACTACTACTACTACTACTACTACTAAACTGCTACTACATACTTGCTGTGGGTTGTTGGAGTGCAGGCTCTCCTGGGAGGTGTGTCTGTACAGGGCCTGGTGACTCTGGTACAGGGAGAAGGTGTGGAAGTGTTCATCCTCCTCTGAGTCCTCTGCTCCAGGGAGAAACCTGGAGCTCCTGGGGCCCCCTGCACTCCCACTGCCACAGGATGAGTAACTGAGACGGGACACAGAGCGGGAAGGAGCAGGGCCCTCCGAGTACACCAACTCATCTGAGCGAAAAACAAAGAGATGAGATAATTTTACTTACTTTTTTACAATGATTTATTCAAGATATTTCAGAGTACTTCCTATTCATCATATGGTAATGGTGCTTTTAGATTCTACAATGTGATGATGTTATACTCCCAGACGGAAAATTTTGTTTGAAATCTTAGTATTGTGACAACACTATTGACTAGGCTCTAGAACTCACTGGGGAACCACAAATACATGTATGTTTATTTACTGTTGTCACTAAAAGTCCACCTTACTTTTGATAATATATTGCAACTGAGCGTCTTTACCTTGATGCTGGCTGATTGCAGACTCTGCCCCCTGGCTGTAGTCCAGTCCATTGTTGTAGTTCGTTCTCTTTCTCATGTCACTCACACTATCACCAGGGCTGTGGGCCTGAAACAGTGGGCAGGAAAGTACTGGTGTTCAGTGGTACTATTGGGGTACTACAGTAATTATAACAGAAAGGAAAGGCTACTGACAGATTTGTAAAAATAAAAAAAAAATGTATGTAGATTTTGTTGTAAATGTGCATCCAGTCTTCCGGCAATGGTTGAAAGATTAAAGAATATAAAACAAAAGGCACAAGGGCTAATGAAAGAAACATTTTAAGTTTGTTTAATTTTGTTTTTCTGAGGTTATTTATATGATTAATATGTTTGGATCAAAACCAAATATATAGAATCAAAGCTTGAGATAAGAATATGCATTTTGTAAAGGTAAAGATCATAATATTGACAGCAGAATTGGGATTGAAGCGACTGATGCATTGAAGAGTGTTATTCAGATTTAAAAGCATGCATATCTGTCCCTGTACCTGATAATATCGTCCTCTGGATTCACTCAGATAGTCAAAGCCCAAGCCTAGCTCTATGGGGTCCACTGTGAGGCGGCGCTTTGGCTTTTTCATCTTTAACAGGAGAAGGAAGAAGAAAGAACCCATCACCATAAGAGGAGCAAAGACAAATCACTCATAGTTTCCAGTAAATTGTTGGGTACAAAATGCCAGAACACCCAGTAATGACCTTCCCCATTCAAATCAGTGAGAATGGAACATAACCACATAGTGTAATAGGCTCTGTGCACAGCAGCACCCGGCAACCTCGCTGTTAGCGTCACTGCTTCCTGTCCAACTGTATCTCTATGAGGTTTTTGCAGAGTCACACTAAAATGAGTAAATATTTAAAGACAGGGCAGTGGACAGGCAGGGACAGGGATGTCACTGGCAACACATTAAAAACTACACAAATAAAATGAATACTTCAGCGGAGGACTCTTCAGTGTTTAGAAAGAGAGATGTTTGTGTCTCAATGCTAATGCAAATTTTGAGACATAATAAATATTAAAACAACGTCACAAACTGAAGTATTCTACATATACAAATAAATGGGTAGTGTCTATTTTAATAGGTTGTATAGTTTATTTTTCCGATTTTAATAAAAGTGACTGTTAGCTTTGAGACACCGTGAGCTAGCTAGTCTGAATGCTGTGCAAAGAGCCTATCAGGAAACCATGCTGGTAACCAAGAGAATCAAGCTCGTAACTATGGTAACAAAGTGTTGGAATAGAACGTAATAATGTCATACTTCCAGAGGGAGCAAGAGCCAGTTTTTCCTATTGATTAAATTGTATTTTGTCATGAAATATCCAAAAGATAAATTCACAAATATTGAACCTGATCATTTCATAGAGCTCACTGTATTACCACAAAAATCTGCATTTGAACAATATTCATTTTAGCTGCCCCCCTCTGTGTTAAGTATTATTTGCCTATAGAATAATCAGGCAGTAAAGGCACTTGATAAAAAACTCCTTTGTTATCACCACTGTAATATCCTAAGTTAATACAAAATGTTCAGTTTTGACATTTTAATTTTGTATTCAAATCTAAATTTAAAATTAAATCTAAATTTATTCAAAATTATTAATAATACAGCTCTACCTACATTGAAAAATGTATTAAACTTTGTTCTGAACAAACTCTCCGATCCACTTGGTCTCTGTGAACCCAAACTGCACAGTTCCAAAAAGATCCTTGGCCTTTGCTCAGTTGGCCTTTTCTTTTCAAACCATCAGACAGTCTGAAATTGTCTGTAGATTTGAATAATTTTACTATAAATTTGAAAAAGTACATTTTAGATAATCAAATGTGTCCACGTTAGTCTAGTTAATTTGTACTGTTCTGTATTCACTGTAAAAACCTGCACATAATGATTTTATATATTGATATGGACTATAGGCAACATCATGTATTGGACATGGGGACATTTTATTGATGAACTGATAGTCTTATAATGTAATCGTAATGAAATGTGTATTTTTAATGTGTTCACTTGCGCAGGGAAAGCACATGGAAAGCAGCAGTGGCTAAATCTGGTACAAATCATCTTTCCTTTTGTAAGATTAATGAATTTGTACATAGACAACAATACAAATACAAATAAAGAATAAAGAAAGAAAGAATGTTGTGATATCATCTGAACCACATCAACTGGCAATTTTCCATCTTTATTCACACACAAGCCTACCCTGCATTGCCAAATTAAAAATGCAAGGAAAGTAATTCTGGTTTCATTCACACATGATCCTGCTCTGGCAAAATGCAGATAAATTCCTGGGTCAGGGTGGATGTATGAATGGGGCTTAAGCAAGAAAAGCCTCAATTTTATCCACATGATGGATACATGAATACATTATTGGTTAGAACTACTGTGGTAGTGGTTTAGTCTTATTTGAGATGTTTTAACCCTGATACACACCCAAAATAGTTTGGATCTGATATTACTCGCAGTGAAAAGGTTGAGAGCCATTGCTATTCATGGGTTTTATCTTACAGTTATAGGCAACATTTTGAGTACTTTTCACCATTCAAAAGATAGGCTATTTTGTTATATAGTGTTAATCGCTATGGGAATGGTCCTAATTTTTCAGCATTCTGAAATCCATGGATAAACAAAAGGTTTCTCTTTTGTGGGAATAATGAAGTATTTCTTTTTATCTATTCATGTCATGCATGTATGATAAATGTTTACTACCAGCATAACAAAAGTTGGCAGTGAAATCCTAGCTTTTTAGGCAAGACACTTCATCCACCTTACCTATGTAGACATTTCCAAACTCTGACTTCAAAATCCCTGGTGTAATTAACATAGTCGTGCCTCACTATAGTTACTAAAGCACTATACCAAATGTAGCACTAGAGGGCACTGTGTATAAGTAGAAACAGACTTCCACAGATGTGCCTTCCTTCTTTGGCCACCCTCTATTGCTTAGTTTTCTCACAAGCATTCTTCAAAATTATAATTATAAAAATATGAAATCTTATTCTGGAGTCGCATTACAGTATAAAACAAACACAGAAATTTCCAAAACATAAAATATAACTTTACTTTTACAGTCAGCAGCAGTAATCAAAAACTGGGCAGCTGCATTTCATAGTGGTTTTAGACAATAGCAATCTAAGTTTTCTGATCAATTCCAGTGGACTGTGCGGACATTTTACAAGAGTAGGACTAGAGCCTTTTGACTGTGTGAGCATGACGGCCTGGAATGTGCCCACAGTGCACTGCGGTCTGAGCTGGTTTGAATGTGCATATCCTTAGTCATAACCGGCTGTCAGTGCAGGAGCTGGATTAGATCATGTGGGGACAATATAAGCAAAAGTATTCAAATATATGGACAAAAGTTAAACACATTTTCTAACATATTTGGCAAGATAGTTGACAAGTGATATTTCTTGGTTTGTGTCCCAGTATTTTGAACAAGTAAATGTACAGAATAAACAGTGCCAACATTAGTGAAACTGGTGTGTTTCCAGATGTAGGAAAAACAACTTACTAAAGTGTATCTGATTAAGTGCACAGAGGGAGCATGGTGGGGAAGAGGATAGTGCTCTTTAATGTCAGTATTTGTGTATATAGATTGCATTGTTTTATCCTATTTGTGTATTCTGTGTTGTGTATGTCTCATGGACTGCAGATAGAAATTAGCTTCCAGAGCTATAGTGTGGTACAAACATAGACTGTAAATATAAATGGACATAGCTAACCCACTAGCCGCCAGGTTCCAAATAGAAAGTGGTCATGGGTGCACTTCTGATTCCATCGACTTAAAAACTGTCATCCCTCTCTCCGTAACTGCTGCTGTCAGGCTCGTCACTTTGGTCTTAAAATGTTCGTACTGACCCATTCTACATGATCCTGGTGTTTTTATTTCACTGTTGTGTCTATAAATCAAGATATGAACATTAACAACAGACAAATCAGGCGCCTTCTTTCCCAGCTCTCGCTAGCGTTAGCAACAGGTTTGACTGACAGCGTTGCTAAGCACTCGCTCCCTGCTAAACCAGCGGTGCGGGGGGAAGGGGCGTTACTTTCAACAGCCTTGCTCCGGATTGGCTTTTTGGTTGCTATGATACTCATGGTTGAAATTCCAAATATGGAACTTGGCTCCAAATGTGCTCCTATAACTGTTAGCCTCAATGAGCTTCATTTGACTGAAACTGAGAGCTATGGGAGACGTCACACTCACTTACCCACTTCTTTATACAGTCTATGGGAACAAAGCATCTCCTCAATGCTTCTGTACGTAGACAATAAACTAAACTAAACAATATGAGATAAAGATGCAGTATTTAATATACTTTTTGAGACAATAAGTTTAGAAAAATGAAAATGAAAATGTAGAAACCATCATTTACTACACTCTATTTATTTTCAAATTATATCAATTATTGTGTTAGCCAATACTGCGAGGTTGATATTGAACAGCCCTAGTACAAATGATGCTAGTACCACACAAAAAGCTTCAAGTCTGCTTCTTGTTTATGGGGAATGTTACCAAAATGTTTTCTGCACAATGTTAACACCTAAAAATGCTAATAGGTTCAATATGGTTTAAACTACAAGCAGCAGTGCAACCCATACATAATGTGTCCTTTGAGGTTTGACTCACCTCTTTGTAGTGCTGTCCATCTGACTGATCAATGCTGTTGTCCTCAAATCCACCTGCTATAAAACAAAGAAAATAAACTTTTTGTTTAGATTTATTTATATACAAGCGTCTAGTGTTCTGCTGAAGGATACAACAGTATGAAATGTTGGCTATCCTTCATGTTAGGACGTAAACAATAGAGATGCTACATTACGTCAGATACTTGTTTCCATGGAGGTAGAAAAGTTAAAAGCTACCTTGTGGAACATTCCAGATAAAAGATGAGAGACGTGGGTGACATACCATCCACCAGAAAAGTTACAGTGGACATTTAAAGCCATAGTATGAAACTTTTTTTGCCAAAATTTGACTAAAATAAAAGCATGTTTTTTCAATGTGGATGTTTTTATTGAAAAAAAAAAACTTGCATCTCCACAAACCTGACTCTTATTTGGCCTGGACAACCTTCTGCTGCATGTTTCCACATAAATGCTGTTCCCCTGGCTATATTTGGCTTCCACTGTTTGGCAAGAAACTTATCTATATCCATGGAGAATGTTCCCAAGTGCGGTGTTAACTTTCTATTTCTAAGTCAATTCAATTCAAGTTTATTTATATAGCACATTTAAAACAACTTCAGATGACCAAAGTGCTTCACATAAAAGTCAACAAAAAACATTCATATGATGCAATACATAGGAAAAGTACAATAAAGCACCAAGAGATCCTGTCTAGTTAGTATTAAATGCCGGGAAGAAGAGCTGGGTTTTCTGTCTAGTCTTAAACTGTGTTAAAGACTGAGAGGATCTGACAGGCAGAGGGAGGCTGTTCCATAGTCTGTGGGCTGCCACATTAAAGCCTCTGTTACCTCTGGTCGTGAGCCTGGCTTTGGGCACAGCCAACAGGTCAGCTGACCTCAGGGCTCTGGGTGGAGTATAGGGCCGTAGGAATTCCCTCAAATAAAGAGAACCCATAGAGTGTAGATATTTAAACACAATCAATAACATTTTGAATTGCAACAGATATGAAACAGGGAGCCAATGCAAGTTGTACAGCACAGGCGTGATGTGCTCTCGTCTCTTAGTTTCGGTCAGCAGATGAGCTGCAGAGTTCTGAACATTCTGTAAGCGCTGCATGGAGCCCTGGTCCAACCTCACAGACAAAGAATTACAGTAATCCAGACGCAAAGTTACAAATGTATGGACTGCTTTTTCAAAATCTGCCAGTGGAAGGTTGGGCCTTACTTAAGCAAGGAGCCTCAACTGTAAGAAGCTGAACTTTATGACAGAGTTAATGTGCTTGTCCAGTTTGAACACGGAGTCCAAAATCACCCCAAGATTCCTCACTGCAGGGCAACAATAACAGACAGAGGACCAATCACTGTCACACTGTCATGCCCAAGCAGTGGGTTTGTTTGCCCAAACACAACAATCTCAGTGTTGTGCATGTTTCCATGGAATCATGCATTTGATTTTCCACCTCCAAAAAGTCAGTTTGTAGAGACTAAGTGTAGATTATTGTGATAATATTTATAATGTGGAAGCGGGCCCTGAGAAAATAGTGATACTGCTGTTGTCATACTGCACACCTTTCTTTCAGTCAGTGGAAATACATAAATACAAACAGCTCTGCATCTACTTAGCAACTCCAATTAAGAGCTAATGCAGAAAACAAACACTGGACATGCTTCTCAAAATCCTCGTTTTCCCATTCAATTTTTCCACATTACTGAGACAAATTGCCTCTAAAACTTTACGGATGTAGACTCAGCTTCAGCAGAAAGTGTTATTACAGAGTTCCCATTAAACGACTTTAATTAAGAGCTTTAAACCAGGTACTTAACTCTCCTGGATCTAGCTGCTTCACCAAAAGCCAAAACACTGATTGCACTGGGACATTTTGGTGAATCCTTCAAGTTATTCCAAACCAATGCATTATAACAACAATTCTGGTGTTTATTACTTCTAATATTTGATTTTTTGAATAAAAATGTATTGCTCTGTTAGATTTGAATGTGTAAAATGAAAATATAAAGTTGGTTATTAAAATGGCACATTCAGACCACCCACACAAACAGTTTATCCACAGGGAGGTCCCACTAGCAACAATTATTAAGAGTGAGTCATGAGTACCAGGCCCTCCAAGCCACTGAAGCTCAACTACTGTTTTATGTAATGGAAGAAAGTACAAAGTAAGCGTGTACTTTTATGTTTTAGCTTTAGAAATAGACAGCTAACAATTTAATTTTACATATTAAAATCTATGAAATAATTATAAAAAATGTGTGGCTGGGCGAGCTGACAAAAACTACGTTGTTTCTGTTTAAAAAAACTTTGACTTAAAACTCAGTTTTGAATGTCTGAGGGTTTTAGTTATTTTGACCCATAGAATAGACCCAATCTGATCATTGATGATTAGGAACTGTGTTTACATTTACAGGGCGACAGTAGCTCAGTTTGTAGAGTGTAGAGTGTAGAGTTGTCCACTGATCCGAAGGTTGGTGGTTCAAATCCCATTCTGAATGTAAACATCATTAGTTAAACGGTCAGATCCACTGACGCATAGATGAATACTGTTATTGTGTCCTTGAGCAAGACACTTAACCCAACCCCCACTTCATCCCCAGTCTCTGTGTACACTGGTGTGTGAATGGGTGAGTGGTTCCGTAATGTAAAGCGCTTTGAAAAGTGGAAAAGTGCTATATAGAAATGTGACCATTTACCATTTTATTTGCACAATTGATATTAAAAGCCATAAAATACAAATACAAAAGCATATGACTTCTGCTAAATATTAAGCTCAATAAAAGCGAGATGAGGTAACTTACTGTCTGGCATGCTCCTCGTGTCATAGTCACTGGGTCCTACAAGACACAGAAGTAAACAGGACTCATTGAATTACAGTGATCACAAAACATATTTATTTATGAAATTGCTGAAATGTCAGAAGACAATTGAGTTCTTGTATAAAGTTTAAGTCAACTGGAGTTTCCCCTTATTTTACATAACAGTAGCATGTCACATCAGCCAAACTGTTGACTGTTCCTTTCTCCTGATGCCTTCTTTCACAGTGAAAAGTAAAACCTAAATTCAAATCTGAAGATAAACCTCTGGAGAAACCAAAATATCAGTGGAGATTGTTGACAATTGTAGATGTGAGCTACATTTTGCAACACTAGAGTAAACCAATGTACTTATCACAGTGGTTATCAATTATCAACATATTGATAGGATTATAATTAATATGCAATGTAAATGCGCACACAAAACCAACAGCTTCCCCATGTTCATTATTTTGTTTAAGTGTATCCCACGGCTAGTCTAAATAGTGTAGTGAGACTGCCTGACCTGTAGGGGTGCTGTAAACCTTTAATTTAAAGTGTGACACCTAAACGCCGCCCACAACCAAATTTCAACTAGAGCTGCTAAACTGGGCAGTACCTGGAGGACTAAAGAAGAGAAAAAGAGGAGGAGGGCGGGGTCTGGGAGTATAAGGAACAGTGTGATTGGCCTCACAGGTACCCATACTTCAAACTCCGCCCCTGCAGCCAGGCGTTTGTGATCAGAAACACACCCATACTTCAAACTCCGCCCCTGCAGCCAGGCGTTTGTGATCAGAAACACGTGGCTGTAATCAGGGCAGTCTTTTGTGATGTCACCAACTGCTTGAAATTGCAAAGGCCACTGAAGACAGCACAAAACTTGTGATGTTATTCAATGAGTTTATAGTTATTTAAATTGATTGATTCATTGCATTGGTTAAATAAATATATAAATACACATATAAATAATTTAAATAAAAATACACATAAAAAACAGCTATAGTCTAAACTAAGTACTTTTCCTTTTATAATATCTTTGAATCACAAAATAAAATCACCCAAATCAGATGGAGAATTAGGCTGGAAAATGAGTTTATTCTCTGTAGTCAGCATCCCCCTGTAATTGAGTTAGTATGTTTTTCCTATTGGCCTGTCTGCATACAAAGCCTGTGTTGTTTATACGGAGCCCTGGCTGTGGACACTGTGGATGACACCAGTGGATCATTAGGGGCCTGGCGGACCACTGCTCCAGACCCAGAGAAAGAATGTGAGAGTGAAGTCATGCATGTCCTACTTAATCCACAGATGCAGACATGCACACATGCAGAGCTCAACATTGAAAACTGACTGACTCTGCTGCTATTAAAACACATGAGATTATTTTAAAACTCTGTTGGTGCAGGGACATCATTTAAGTATATATATATATATGTTTGTGTTCAGTCTTAAAGGCGCACTATGGAACTTTTTTGTTGGAGGATCTGCTCTCTGCTTACTTCTACATGCAAAATCATTAGATCATTTTAAAACTCTATTGGTGCAGGGAGATAATGTAACTACCTGCTTGTCCATGGAGATGTTGTTGTTTTTACTGGAATATTCCACAGTATGGCATTCAAACTTATCTGCGGTGCTTTTATTTCTTTTCAGGTATTTTTATTGTTCAAACATATCAGCGTCAGTAGCTCAGTTGGTAGAGTGTTTGTCCACTGATCTAAAGGTTAGCGTCTGAATCCTGCTCTCGACATAAACATCACTGGTAGAGCGGTCAGATTCACTGACTCGCAGGTTGGTGGTGCGATTCCAGCTCCCACAGATGAATGTTATTGTTGTGTCCTTGGGCAAGACACTTAACTCACCTCGCCCCCAATATCTGCGTGAATGTGTGTGTGAATGGCTCATTGGTTCCTTTATGTAAAGCGCTTTGAGCACCTTGATGGTGGAAAAGCGCCATATAAAAATGTGACCACTTATCATGTCTTGGAAAATCATGCATTTTAAGTTGAGTCACCTCTCCACAGATCTTACAGGTATCATCTACTTGTCAGCACAGAGATACAATGCTACACTGTAGTACATTCCAGTAAAGGAACAATATCTCCATGGAGATAGGTGGCAAACCCTCTACCAGAAAAGTTATATAGTGTGAACTCTCAAACCTCCTAAAGGCATTATAACATATTGAGTACATGAAATTGTGATTTAGGCTCCATAAAAATGTTATATGATTTTTCTTGGCATATCCCCCACAGTATAGTGGGTAAAAAGGAACGTTTAATACATTTAATTGGCATACATACAACAGCTTTGTAATCTTATTCCAGCCCTTGCTCTGTGGACATGTGACTGGCCTCTCACACGCCCGCTCACCTCTGCTCCCTCAACTCCGTATCCCAGAATACTCAGCGGTGACACAGCATAAGCAACTCTTCAAAGCCAATTAATCTACGGATGTCATGATCTCATTTGGTTTAACTGAGAAAGTCTGTTGAAGTCACATGTTTGATACGCTCCACTGTAAACAAGGTTGACCCAACAACACCATAAACTGAATTATAACCACTTTACCTCCACACTGCACCAAGACTGCATATCTGACCTGTTCCAAAGTTCAAAGACATCTGTGTTCACATGGGAAGAATTACCTACTCCTTGTAGGGGTGGTGTAAACTAGCACAGTGTTGAGACTTTTAATTTAAAGAGCCTATATTCTGATCTATGTTATAGTGTTGTTTCCTCATCAAAAATATACCTGGACTTTTGCTTTGTTTCATTCACACATATTTAGCACACAACATATTTAGGCTGAGTTCTTCTCTAAAAAAAAAACCCCACACTGTTCACACTTGTGATGTCATGTGGTAATACAGGAAGTGTTCCGCTGTGTTTTAAACTCCATACACCTTCACTAGAATCATTTGGATCATTTTAGCCCTGAAATTGCCCATTTATACTGAACTAAAGGTAAAAGGTAGCTGTTAACTTGAAAACTACCACAACATGACATCACAAGGTGGAACAGAACATTTTAAGCTTTTGGAGATGTAGACAGACTAATAATAAAGGGTTACTTAAACATCTGTGAATGAAACAAAACACTTCAGGCATGTTTTTGATGAGGTAACAACATTATAACATGGCTTAAAGCTCACAAGAGTCAATTTAGCATAATATAGGACCTTTAAAGTTCAAAGAAGCAGTTCTGGCACAGCTAAGAATGACATTTTGGCAAAAACAATTTAACAGTGTGACAGAGGCTAACCAGAGGAGCCAAAATGCAACTGAATTGTGTTGTTGGCTAAGCTTTTCCGTTTACTGCAACACAAGCATCTAACATAAACACCATATCCACACTTTTCTAGCTACGGAAAATATCTCATGAACTAATGCATGGATTCCCAATGGGCCAAGTTGTCTCTGGTCCAATGGTCAGCTCAGGACAAGAGTTTGGACATGAGCACAGCTGTTTGGGGACTAAAACTTCCACAAAAAAGGGAAAAGCGGAGATTAAATGCTTCTGACAGATTTGGCACAAGTCTGTAGATGGAAAACTGTCAGAGAAAAGGAGGACATTTTAATCTCGTGACTTTGAATCATGGGAACACAGGGTCTTTCAAACAGATGGCAAAAAGTAGAGACAAATGTGCAGTGAAGACAAAAAAGTTGGGTTTGTTTTTATAGAATTATTCCAAATGTAGCTCCTTTAAAATGATTCAAATGGACAAGTGTGAACGATATTAGCAACTACCTTTTGTTCAGGCTACTGTTTGGCCTTGTTGCAGTGATGGGTGCCCAATTTTATGTAATGGGTACTTTGCAGAGACATCACACTGGGGGTGTTCTTTATGTTTGTCTATGGTGGAATGTTCAGCCGTTACCATGGAGACACAATGCACACATTGGCAAACACAGAGAAAAAAGTTTTAAGACTGAAAACTACAAAATGGATTTAAACAACCCATTTTCAGGAACTTGTGATCAATACAAGTGTTGATGGTCCTGTTTAGGTGTTTGATTTTCAATAAAAAGGTGAAAGTTATTAACTGAAAAACTGATGGCTAATGTTATTGGAGAGGGACATGTTTAACAGTCAAATCAGCTCACCTGTTGTAGTTCCAACTAAGTCAGTTCTTTCTGGTCAGATTGTGTTAAAACAAAGCTCACATTAAAGTCTAACTTGAGTAACAGAGCTTCAGACAGAGCAGTGCCTACAGTTAGTATCACATCCCGAGGGAATGTTGATGTCAGCTGCAAAGTATCAATAGGGGGGTCCTCTCACAAGAATTTTTTTTTTCAAATTTGGTGCCATTTCCTGCAGTTTGGTGGGTAGTCTTTAATTTGATGTCCAACAAATCCAAAAATCCAGCAAAACAAGATTGTCCTCATTTTCCATGTGCTTTCCATGTCAGGAAAACAGACCAATTATTTTCAAGGATTTCCAGAGCATGTGGAAAACTTGTGCGATGAGCCTAAAAACAGTTTGATGTGCAAACATTGTGCACAGCTTTTACTGAAAATAACATACACATAGTAAAGGAAGCATATGAACAAAATAGATTTACTCTCGGCTGGGCAGGCTACAGTTTGCATCTGTCCTCTGGTGGACTGATCAACTCATGATTAAACGCAGAGCGATATGTGTCCTTTTATACAATGGTGAGGTCATTAAAAAAGTCCCATTTGAAGATTTCCAACCAGTTAAGGCACATTCTGCCTTTGCCTAACCTCAGTTCAAAGACTTCATTTCTGGAGGATTTCTTGTGGTGATTTTGACGGACTTATAGCTGTGTGCTCTGTAAGTCTGGCAGGCTGCACTGACCTGCAGCTCCTCCACGGGGCTTGTAAAAGTCAGGAGCAAAACAGATGGAAATTTGTGAACATTTCTGAGAGAGAGAGAAAGGAAGAGAGAGAGAAAAAGAGAGACTGAAAGAGAAAGAGAGAGAGAAAAAGAGAGACTGAGAGAGAGAGAGAGAAAGAGAGAGAGAAAAAAAGAGTCAAAGAGAGGAAGAGAGAATGAGAGCGGAAGAGACAAAGAGAAAGAGAGAGAAAAGAGAGACTGAGAGAGAGAAAAAAAGAGAGACTGAGAGAGGAAGTGAGAATGAGAGAGGAAGAGAGAAAGAGAGAAAAAGAGAGACAGAGAGAGAGAGAAAAAGAGAGACAGAGAGGAAGAGAGGGGAGAAGAGAAAAGGAGAGAGAAATAGAGAAAGAGAGACAGAGATGGAAAGAGGGAGAAATAGAGAGAGCTGGACTGCAAAATATCCCAAAAGATATCAAATGATGCCAAAAAGTAAACACTGAAATAACTTAAGGGGCATCCATCTGACTCATTTTTTGTAGATTCAGTGGTTCAAAAAATGTTCAAAAAGTCATATTTTTGTCATGATTGTAATTTAGCGCTAAGCTATGCTTTCTTATTCTTTTGTTAAGTCTTGTTTTCTGGAAAGGCAAATAAACTCCTGCTCACCATCTCACTTTGGTTTGCTCCTGGTTTGAGCCGTTTAGTTCTGATGTAGACTTGGTTTGGTCCTGTTCTAGTCTTGGTTTAGTCCTTGTCTAGTCTGGTTTAGTTCCAGGATTAGTCTCAGTTTAGTCCCAATGTAAATGTGAATGCACCTTAATAAAAGATTTAAGTGTTGGTATTCGGGTTAGGCAAAAAATTCAACCCTTTCGGCCTATAGAACGCTGCTATGTATTGTTTTTGTTTCCTTTTTAACAATGACCAAATAAATAAAATAACTACTACTACTTATGCAATATTTAAAACTGCAACCCGTAATATGTTTGTTCAATTGATCTGAACTGTGCTAGCATACGAAATGTAGCTTAGACATGACTATTTGGCATCAGAGGCCATTAAGGTTAACCTCTGAGAAGAATGGGTGTTTGTAATTCTCATTTTTTTGTTAAATCCTATAAATCCCTCCAAAGGCCATTGAGAATTACTTCCTTTTGTGTCAGCAGCACAACAAACATAAAAGAATGTGGCTAGCCATGCCCATGTTGGTTGCAAACTTACACAAACTGACAACACCAACAATGAGTGTAAATTCAATCATGAAACCTGTATAAAAACCAGTGGTGGAACATAACGTAAAAGTAGTAACAGTAATTTACTACTTTAACGTTATGTACTGTATTTACTCAAGTAAAAATTCTGCACTTTACTTAAATAAATAAGTGGATATTTTTTACTTTTACTACACTACATTTTTGAACCGGACTGAAAAGTAAAAAAAGTATTTTTTATTATTGTTTGAGACCTGCTGAAAAGGCTGAGAGGTTCATAATTTGATCAAGCACAAATATAAAACCATCGATTCAGTTGTTTCTGTCGAACAAAATCCAGCAGAAATCTTTATCAAAATCGTTACATCTGAAGCCTTATAAAATCTCACAATCTGTGTAAAATACTATTACTTTTTACTCTTTAAGTACATTTTACATTTTTAAACAGGTACTTTAATACTTTTACTTGATGATGTTGTCGTGTGATTTGCTCTGGTGTCTGTACTTTTACTTTAGTACCAAATTGAGTACTTCTTCCACCACTGATAAAACTGTGTATCTCACCCAATCAGTCAAGCCATTTCAAAGACCTGCCGCAACTCTAGGTAATTTAGAGGTAATTCTCCTCAGTCTGTTCTATACTCTTCCTTGTCCCTCAGGTCAAGCCAATCTTATCATATAAATTCAATAAACAAAGCTTTTTCATTTGGCTCAGTTATACGGTTGTATATTTTTTCACGATTGGCATTCCACCCGCACACACCAAACAGCCAGTTCAGCATTACTTCTTAACAGACAGACATAGACATTTCACTCTATTTGACAACTGATCTTCTCCCCTATGCACCTATCCTTGAACTCTGAGGTTAACCTACGCATTCTTAAGATTGTAGAGCACATTGCCAAGTACAGGCAAAGAGAGACATTTTTTAGACAACAAGCAGGCACCACTTTACAGATGTATCAAATAACTACATAACTGGAGCATCCAAAAACCCAAAAATATCATCAACTTGTGTAACTTGTGTAATTTTTGAAAACTTGAAAAATGTTATAAACTTTATAAACTACATCATTTTTGCACTTTTTAATTATTATTATTATTTTTTTTAAAGGTCCTATATTACGCAAAATAGACTCTTGTGAGCTTTAAGCCATAATGCTGTTTCCTCATTAAAAACATACCTGGACCTGTGTTTTGTTTCATTCACACGTTTGAGTAGCACTTTATTATTAGTCTGTCTACATCTCCAAAGCTCAAAAAACTCTGTTCCACCTTGTGATGTCATGAAGCAGTAGTTTTCAAGTTAACAGCTACTTTTACCGTTAGTTCAGTAAAGACTGGCAATTTCAGAGCTGAAATTATCCAAATGATTGTAGTGAAGGTGTATGGCGTTTAAACCATGGATATATTAAAATAACTGGATAGGGTGTTGCTAGCTTGTAGTTTTCTCAAGTTGGATTAGTGGCCACTTAGTAGTACTGCAACAAAAAAATCCCTCCTGCCCAGCAAGGATTTTTCTCATAGAATGCAATGTAATCACAAACTGCTCGTGGCTAACAGGGCACCTACAGCTTTCACAAAGGTTTAATTTTGTGGCGATTTTTACCTGTTTTCAGATCATAAACTTTTTCTCAGCCTTAAAAAAAATGCTTTTTAATCATTAGCTTAAGCTACACTCTATGTCTGCTCTAGCTAAGCTCAAGCGCTGATTGGTTAGAGTGGTCATGTGGTACGACACATGAGCCCGACAGTCATGAATGAGCCACAGGTTTAGAACATGGTTCAAAAGCGCCCTGGAAGCATAAACATTATCATTTATAACTTATTATTTATTTATTATTCCCTTGCCTCCTTTGTAGCTACTCTGCTCAGCTCGCTCTTGTCATGCAAAGTCTCATGGGGGTAGCTCAACTGCGCATGGTGTGTTTTCTGTTTGAGAGAATTCTAAATATGCAGGGCTGTGTGTTAAACATGTGTAAATGGGCAAAACACATCTCCGAGTATGTTTTTGATGAGGATACAACATTATAACATAGATCAGAATAGCGTAATATGGGCCCTTTAATTGCTTTAGAATTAATTTTTCAACATAGCAGGTTAGCCTTTATTGTATCATTTCACTATTTTGTCTTTGGGCATAATAATGTCAATTTTACTTCCAAAAATACATGTCCCTGTTCAATATTTAGCCCCATAGCTGTTCTTTAATGTCACAACACAATTTGACCTTTACCGTCTTCAACCCCAAACCTTGAACTGTAGGCTAACCTGTGCATACCCGAGCACTATTACCAATGTATGGGACATTTTAGACAACAAGCAGGCATTTCCTTGCCTGGGATCCAGAATACACACTTGAAGATGTGAGTCTGGTCACCGTTGAATCTCTCCGTTTTCAGATGGGTGTGATTGAGTGCATTAGCCAA
Organism: Periophthalmodon schlosseri; assembly: GCA_000787095.1. Taxonomy (NCBI): domain Eukaryota; kingdom Metazoa; phylum Chordata; class Actinopteri; order Gobiiformes; family Gobiidae; genus Periophthalmodon; species Periophthalmodon schlosseri. The sequence continues at coordinate 19,728 of JACM01003483.1, forward strand.
TCGGGGCCACGCATGGTCCCTCCGTATTGGAAAAAGTAAGGGAAAAAATATCACAGATTTCTGCAGAATCAATGAGGTGAGATAAAGTAGATCTTATTTGTAAGTCATAGGTGATCATTTCACATGCGTCACTGAAAAGAATCCAAATCTGACTGCATAATCAACGTTTGACCTTGAGACGCAACGGAGGACGTGGGGACCAGACTGATATCAATCTTTCTCCGCTCCTCACTCACCTCTCAGTTCACTCTCTGATCCACTGGGCTCTCCGTTCAGTCTTTTGAACAGTGACCTCATGACCTTTGCACTCCCAAAGCGCTTGAAACGGGCACGCACGTTTTCATGGTACCACTCCAGTGTACCAATCTTCAGCACCCTACAGAAAAACATACACATTTTAAATTAAATGAATAGAGTGAGGTAATTAGTTCAATTTTAAATGTGATTATGATTCAGGTTTCAAATTGTTACAAAAAAGAGTAAAATTAAGAAAAAAACATCTGTTAAAGCTGATCCCTCCATTATGGTATTATTTAAGCTCTGTCTTAAACATAACAAGCCATAACAAGAGGCTTTTCTTGGCCCACAAAATGTAGTCTTACTGAAACTTTTACAAGATATTTCAGGAGGGTTTGGATTATGTAACTCTTTCATTAAATGGTCTTTTAACCCTTTAGAAATGTAAGTGATTATGATTCAGGTCTCAAATTGTTACAACGTTTAAAACTGATGGACTAGAGAAATGAAAAGTCAAGCTAACAGGGATGCAAGGTTAATATACCCTTTCAAAACTGCAAAATATATTGTTTCCATATGATATTTTAACCAACCCTGTAAAAAATCATAAAAATGTTCTATGTTCTTTGTTTACAATGTAGCACAAGCTATAATTCTCTGTTGAGGTTTCAATTAAGACCCCAATAATCAAACTACTTTTAAATATAGTTAATGTACAAAATTATAATCCAAGAGTCGTATAAAGTACATGGCAGGCTTTGTTCATGTGGAATATGTTAAGCATCAGTGGAACCTGACGTTCTCCAGACACAGAGTCGGTGAGGGGCCAGTGCAAGTGCTCTGTCTTAAACAATACCATAATGGAGCCATAACAAGAGGGATACACTAGGTTTTACTGGCCCACAAAGTGTAGTGTCACTGAAAAGGGAAACAATTTTACAAGATATTTCAGGAGTGTATGGATTATGTTTCTCTTTCATAAAATTGAAATACGTTTGTAAAAATGTGTACAATTGCCATTTTATTTGACCAAAAATGGAAGATGATCACTGAAAACACATGGGGAATGAATAATTTAAGAGGCGAGGCCCCAAAGCTGTGAGACTAAACTAATATGTAACTTGACTTGCAGACATAACTAATGTCTGCAAGTCAAGCACACTGAAAGTAAATCATAGTAATGCGTGTTTAAGGACAATAGGACAGGGAAATGTGAAAATGTAAATGCATGTCCTAAGACTAGTAGTACGGGAAGAAGTTACTCAAATTAAAAAAAACAAACAAACAACATTTTATAAACAAACCCACACCACACTGTTTTTAAAGCACAAATATTATGTTCTTGTGGTTTTAATTCTCTTTTAAACACTGGGTTACCTTGGGATTAGCATTTCACATTTTATAACTTAAAATAATTTCAACATTTGAAAGGTAACACCCCTTCCTGTCCACATAGCTGCTTTAGCAGGGAACGGGTGCTTAGCAATGCTGTCAGTGAAACCTGTTGCTAACGCTAGCGGGAGCAACCAGGGAAAGAAGGCGCCTGATTGATCTGTTATTAATGTTCATATCTTGATTTATATAAAATAAAATACCAGGATCATGTAGAATGGGTATGAAATGAACATTTTAAGACCAAAATGACGAGCCGGACAGCAGCAGTTACTGAGAGAGCTGCAACAGGTTTTCAGTAGAAAGAGAATTGAAGCCAGAGTTGAGGGACCCAGCAGAGCGCCCATGCTCGCTTCCTATTTGGACCGCAGAGGTGAGCAGGTTCACTATGTCCATTTATATATACAGTCTATGGTTGTATACCTGGTCATGTGGCAGGGATGGCAGACCCAGCCCTGCTCCTTCTTGCTGTAGTGGCTGCAGCTCTTGCACACAGACAGGGCACAGTCCAAACACTGGACTTTGTTGGTGACCAGGAACTTGAACGGTTTGAGACAGCGGATACAGTAGGACTCTGTGAGAGGGGTCTGGTGAAGCAGCTCCCTCTTCGTGTCCTCCTTCTCAATCTTAGTCTTCAGTTCTCTGTGGTTAGAACAAGGGAGATTATTAGTGCCATAAAAACACATGTAATGAATAAATGCTGTTAGTTTAGTTAGATATATCACAACTGAATTCTACAGAAGATACATAAATAATTTAGCATACACAAGAGTTTTTTCATGAATAACTGAACGTGTATAGTAAGTATTATTGCAATAGTTAATGGTAAGTATTAAACATTTTTTCAAATTCAAATTTCATAAATATAATCTATTTGTGTCACCAGATAAGAATTAAATATTAAATTAAATAATTGTTTACAGGCCATTAAGACACTGGCTCAGATTGGCAGCCACAGTCAGAGCTATCGCAAGTCACTATCATCAAATTTTTTGAGACAATGTAATAATAGAAGTGGCACCAAAACAGTACAGATAATGAATTGGTGTTAAGCAGCAAGATTAGGGTGACCATATTTTCAAAATTAAAACCTGGGACACACCCACGTTGGGAGGGTTTGTATAAATAAATTGTGAAAAGAGCCCATAACATTGTCCATTTTCAACGCACTTGTGTCAGTCATAATCTGAGGGACTTCTGTCCCTGATTTTTTTTTGCCTTACGCTCATTTTCAAGCACAATTTTCTGTATTTTAGCTAAACAGAAGACAATATATTCCCCTCTTTACTGTTGGTGAGGATCAAATTGGTTAAAAATAGGGACACCTGGGACATTTCTTGTATAAAACTGGGACATATCACTGGTTTTGGATAAATCTGCAGGGACAGGGGACACAGGGCTCAAAACTGGGACTGTCCTGGGTAAACAGGGACGTCTGGTTACCCTAAACAAGACTGAACTTCAAGTCAGTATGTGCTGGCTGCTAACCTAACTAATCTTGTGAGCTGCACAATATTATGCAATCAAACTGAAAATCTCAAATGACAAGTGCAGAACTAGCTGTTATTCCTCACTTACCTTATGCATTCCATACATCCTAATTATTCACTGCAATGACTTTAAGAACGCTTTTCGCAGAAACCTGTGCTTGTGAGTTTTGCCGTGAGGGTAAAGCTAATGACAACTAGCATGCTAACACAATGAAATAAAAAAAAATAAAAAAACACAATAAAATGCTTTCTATTTAGAGGAAGAGAGTACACAGTGGACTTATTTTGACCTCGAGAGCTGCTTATAGAATATATCTGCACTGGGGCAGGACAAATTTTACTCAAACACAATAGGGTACTTTTAAAAGCATGTAATCTTTGATTGTTAGCATATTTCAATCTTCTCTTGTTTTTGAAAACAAATAGCACATCTGAATGCTATGTGATTCTTGGTATTGCGTATTTGAGTGTATTGAAGGTGAAAAAAAATAAAAATAAATAT